>QVXC01000138.1:0-77122 GCA_003501895.1 Phaeosphaeria sp. A1 3.1a
CCAGTACACTCAACCCTCGTTGCAACGATCGTGATTGTATGTTTAGTTCAACCCCACACACCTTTGCCGTGTCAACACTTCAATTCAATGAATATCCTGATTCTCATACATGTGACGAGCCTCAATTGTAATTGAGTGTTGATTCTGTAATCGTTGGGAAAATGAGTCAAGCGCGACATGATATGTAGAAGACTGGACTGAGCCTAAGTAAACGACAGCTTAAAGTACAGCTACCCTAGAAGATCCGCCCAAGGTGGTTTAGAAGTTCCGATAGGGCTGAAGATGAACCAGTTTGCAGCATACAATAAGAAAAGGGCAAGCGTGTGGAGGCCAATGAATAGAAATGTTAGATATTCGCCGTGTGTTCCTTTCAGTCCAAGCAGCGCACGCAGACCTTTCGACAAAGACCCCGTGAATATTACTCTGAATAGAGCATATGTGGCTATCACAGGTATCCAGGGAGAAAAACCCGTGACAATTACTACGAAAAAGCTCGATAGCCTAGGCTCCCCGCCCTTTGGGATGATTACGCCGATTAATGGTGACAGTGTAGTTGACAGAGTCAGCAGATAGTAAAGACCGAACATGAAAACATCGTCCGCATGTGGTGTTTGAATGGCTACAAGACGTAGGATCCTCGCTACCGTCCTCGTCTTAGCTGCTTTGAGACCTGGAGGGAATGTGATAGCCGTGAATAAAGATTTCGTAGTTGAAAGCCCCAGCAGGCATTTCTGGGTGCGCAATAGAGCAAATGCGATGAGCGGCACAACCACGATCAAGTGCACCATGAGCAGGCCTAGCAGAACCATGCGTCTGACCTCACTGATCGAGGGATTGAAACCATCGACAAACACAATGCCCGCGCAGCCCCAGCCCAGGGATATAAGACAAAAGAATAGGCTCGAGATGGAAGCAAAGTACAACACGAAATCCTGTCCGTCTTCCAAGGCTGCTTTTGCGAAGACAACTGAAGGCAGCGGATGCAGCTCTGCGGCCCCAACATCACCGGAAACCATACGGAAGACTTCCGGTACTACGAATGCTGAGATCTGAACGCCTACGAGTATCTGTGTCGGTACGATTCCTCGCATCCCGAATATCTTGATCGCCTGAGGCAAAGCGCCTACCAGAAATCCGGCCATGGTTAATCTCCATGTCCGGTCGATATTGGTTCCAGGCTGTGAGATATGGTACTGTTGAACCCCAGTGAAGGGATTATGCTGCTCCACAGACATTATGTTTCCAGATTCAAGGTCGCTGTCTGCAACATGATCGGCGCTCCCAGGAAAAACAGATGGGACGTGAATCATTCCACCATTGTCATTCGAATCATGCGAGGCGGGTAGAGGGTCAAGTGCGATATCCGTAATGTCTTCGTCTCCATATAGAATTTCTGTGTTGTCGAGTTCTTCCCTCTGTGTAGCGGCGAGGGCCTCAGAGAGTACGGGAGCAGGCAAGGCATCGGACATGACGGGCCTTTCCAAGGTTATCCCTCCACTCACACTCTCGCTTGAGTCTGGGACATGGTTGCCACCATCTGTCGATAGGTTTCTTGTGGCAGAGTTCAGGCGCGACGAGCGAGGGGAGCTCACGGCATCTTCGCGAAGATAATCGAGGATATTCTTAGCAAAACCATGTTCCACACTGAATCGATCGTAACAGACGTGTCTCGCTGCTGTTCGGAACGAGCAACCTACGAGAATCATCCATACGAATTTGATGATCATCTGTAGCGTATCGACTGCGCAGATCAGAGGCGAGGCTCGCAGCGCATAGCTGAGCTAGTAAGGCGCGTTTAATACTCTGCCAGTGTTCTGGAACATGACGGCGACAGTACATGCTACAAAAGGCCAGAAGGCACTTTGCCACGACGCGGTGTTGGACTCTTCGAGTGCTGCGAAAGCTGTCAGCCTTGCTCTGGCGCCTTACGTCTCGTGCTACACACGCGCCGTGCCATTGCTGTGAGTGAAATTCGTTGGAGATAAGTTTGAGTACGACATGAATGTGAGAGAAAGTCAGCGACACAGCATAGACCTATTGCAGGAGAATTGCTGGTTATCTATGCCAAAATCCGGCTGACGTGGCAAGGCTGAAAGCTGGAGGTGGATGGCAGAAGGTGCGAGGCGCAAGGCTGAAAGATTAACTTAAGGCTGAAAGATTAACTTAAGGCTGAAAGATTAACTTAAGGCTGAAAGATTAACTTAAGGCTGAAAGATTAAGAACAAGGCTGACGATTAGGCGGCATGATGATAGATTCAGGCACACGCAGCCTTGCGCACACTTTCTGCCTCCTCGCACAACTTTTAATGCATCTATTACCTTAGCCTTACCAGGCCAACACTTCCAATAGTTTCCGGGCTCATGTGTGATACCCTTCCAGCCAGATATCCTGTTCTTAGCACTTCCAATAGGACAGATCACCTAAGTAAGTAGCCACGTCAAGTACTTTACTAGTCATCGTGGAATTTGACAACGCGGACCCTCTTCTGTACACACTTCTACGCAGGATCCGTGGGCGAACTGCAGTAGATTTATAATAAAATGCCGTTGTATATATGCTCAATAACTTGATTCGAACACATGTATTGATTGCTACTGCCATTCCTACTCTACGACTGAAGTAGAGACTGGTGTCCCTGGCATGCAATGATCATCTCTGTCAAATCATACGCCAAAAAAGCTTGCTTGTGAAGTTCTATGCGCATATACACCGCAGTATCTGGGCAATAGCTCACCACTTGCACTTCCCCTTCTTGTGCTTCTTCAACGTCTTCTTGCACTGAAGCTGCTCGCGCTTTCTGAGCGGCTTCCAGTCCTTCACGCTGAAGTCTTCACTGAGGCGTTCGTCGTCGTTATAAGGATCGTAGTAGTAGTCGTCGTCGTTATCCAAAGTGCTGTGAGTGCGCTCCGAATCGTCCTCCATGTCGTCGTCTTCGCCATTCTCGTCGTCTTCGCCATTCTCGTCGTCTTCGCCATTCTCGTCGTCTTCGCCATTCTCGTCGTCTTCGCCGTCCTCGTCATCTTCGCTGTCCTCTTCCGGCAGCGGCCCCTCGAACACCACTTTGCCAACTTTGTACAGCCAGTATTCATCGAGGTATGCCTCGAACCTTTTGTCTCGATACTCTTGCATCACTGCCACATGATCGGCGAGCTTTAGGTCGTAGATGGTCTTATTGATCCCGAATCCGTTACCAGCTTTCGGGAGTATGTCTAGACCGATTTTTGAGAGTCCTTTGTGCAGGCGCGCAGCGTACGCTGCTTGGTACACATGCTGATGAAATTGAGGCGAACTATATTTCTCCAGAGCGGTCTTTGTAAAGTCCATACGTGAGCACTCGTACCACCACTTTTCTTGTTCTGAAATTCTGTAGCCATGTTCCACTCGCTCAAGACTCGGACAATGGCGGGCTATTGCGGTCATATTCTGGTTGAACAAGGTGCGCAGAGTAGGGAGAGGATCTTTGCCTGCTCCTGTCTTCGCAAGCATGCGTCTAACGAAGATCTCTTCCGCGAAGAAACTCGTGAGGAGGCTCTTCCAATTCATGGTGACATATCCTTGCTTTTGACACTGCATGTCCTGTAGCAACATCGCGCTACGGGAGAACGTGTCAAGGTGAAAGCTCATCTCCGGGATCTCGACATCGTTGACATAGCGCAGGCAGCCCTCAAGATTGTCCTTCGGATCAGGATCAAATAGGACTCTCAATGCATGGTAGCCATCGTGAATCAGGCGGGGTGACTCGTTGCGGTCTAATGCGTTCACATCGTCCCAATCGATGCACTCACGTATAGCATGGCCTCTATGAGCTTCCGACTTGAAATTGACGTACTCGGGTTCCGATGTGTGATTGACTTGGGCTGGGTTGGCGTAAGAGCTTTCCGTCTCCAGATGGAATTTACCGAGAGAGGCATTGGAGCTGACAGAGCTTGTGTCTAGCCTGAGCTGTACCATGCATGTATCTCCGCCATCTGCCCTCACACAGCGGATCCTCATGTGAGGCAGATGTCGGAGTTGGAAGGCACGCTCTGCTTCATACTTGAGATCGAATGATACTTGGCGACAGCTGATCCAAAGGTCGTACGGATCGTCTACATGCCAGAGCACTTCGCCCCAAAGCTCTTTCGGGAGGTGAAAGCGAGAGCGAGCAGGAGGCTCACACTGCGCTGTAGTTGTCGGCATCATTGCAAGGCGGACGCAGAAGCGATAGGTCGTATGAAAGATTCGGGCAAATTCGGACGAAGGTAAGGTGAGAGAACGTAGTCCAAGTGACGAGATTGGCGCTAGTCCCGCCTTGGCTACGGCCCACGCGTTTGCATGTGTGAGGTGAAAAGGGTTATACCTGTGCGCACAATTACGGAACTCTGCCTCTATAGCGCAGCTCATAATGCCACCCTTGGACAGAATCCTTGTAGATTCACACAAGTCGTGTCCTATTATATCTGGTGTCTTCTTACAAACTTGTTCTGTAAGATGCCTGTTCTGCTTGTATATACACTCAGTTTAATGACATACTGTCATCTGTCGCAACCACGTCATTCACGTCTTCTTATTTCGCCTGAGTTTGAATTTCCATCTCGACCTTCCTGAAGACGATGAGCCTGCATTATTGTTTGGGGACATTTCAGTCGCCTCTGGGGCCAGCGTTGCAGGTGCCACAATGGTCCGATCTTGTTGTACAAGCTCCCACTGCTCACGTCGTCGCAACTCTGCTTCGCGCGCTGCAGTTTGTTGCTCTGTGGGAAGCTCGGCGATACGGTCGTCTTCTTGCCCTCTTCGTAACAACTCGCGATCACGTACTGAGATCGCATGCGACCCAAGGTTCGCTGGTAGCTGGTGTCAGTAATTGTTTTATAGATATGCTGTATGATGGAAGCTTTACCTTGCGAGTAGTACTTCGGGTCGAAACCTATGAGGAGGAAACAGGGCTCTTCGTCCTCGCCATTGGCTTCGTCAAGAAGCCACGCATTGAATTCAGAAAACGAGTCTGTGTCGAACAGAAAGTCGTTGTTCAGGATGATGGCCGCTGGAGAGTCTTTCAAGATGTGACAATCTAAAGTATACTCTTTAGGGCTTTGGTGGTCGCCAAATTGCCATCGCACCCCAAACGTCATGCCCGATGTCATCTTGGTCGTGTTGTCGACGAAGCGGAGCCTGGTACGATGCTCAAGACCTCTACTAATAAGCAACCCAAGGTCGAGAGCATATTGCTCATCTATGAGGAGGACCTGCGACCCAGAGTCCGCAAGGGCTTCTTGCGCTTGGCCATTGAGCAAGCCCGAGAACCGTGAAGCACTGTCTCCCAAGTATGAGCAAGATGGATGTGCAAAACGATCAACGAGACGTTTTATCACGCGTCTCGTCTTATTTGCCAGTGACTGGAAAGTTGCAGTCGCTTTGAGGAAAGGCCTGCCAAGTATAACGTTGTGGATGCAATCTGGAAGGAGGTGAAACATGAGGGGATACTCCTGCGGTTCGTCTCGAAACCGGAACTGAGCAACAGAAACGCCAACGGTAGACACAGACCTTCCACTCCCAACAAGAACCGATATTCTTTGTGTTCTGTCAATGTCCAGTCCTATTTTTCTGGCATATGCTGCCTTCATGTAGTTCTTGTCCGCGCAAGAGTCACCGAGCGCACTGACGTGATGCTTATTGCGGATGAATTTGGGTATCTCATAAATGTGAGAAGATCGGCTGGATGAAGCCGAATACGTTGGATAAGATGTGGGTTTAATTGTCCCATTGAGTCCTGACCAAAGCATTGGGAATACTTTGCCTGCCTCTAAAGGGATTGTTTAACTTGGGCATACTGTGCTAAGATTTAGCCACTTACTGAAAAATTGGTATTCTTCTTCTGACATCCTAGGCTGATACCGAAAGTCTAGTCCATCATAATGAGCAGCTTCGCTGTTACTAGTAGACACTCGATGTGTCCCTGGGATCGTGAACGTGTCTGCGTACTCAGCTCCTTCCCACCGAGCGGTCTGCGTGCGTTCGTCCCAATATATCAACGTTAGTTCGTCTTAAGCATCATTGTGCTGAAGCCCTCACTCTGTCTTCTCAGGCATGGCAACATACAGTAATATCGTCTGTATCTGTTTGCAGGTCAGCATTTCCACCTCTCTCCGTCATTCGAACTCAGCGTGAGGTGGATCAGCAGCACGCACTCCTCGCTCCATATCCATTTTATGAACGTATCCCCTGCAGATGCAAGCTGATCATGCATCTTCCAACGTTTAGCTTCACGATCTCTTTTCCGATGTGTCGCGAATGTGGCCGCCTCTGGAACAAAAGGAGCACCACGAGCCCTAATATTTAACTCTTGTAACTGCTTCCTGAGGCTGATGGTCAATGCGCTCACCGGTGAACAGTATCCGGCGAACAGAGGGTGCCACATGCGGGCTGACGTGGGTGAGCACCAACCAATCGCTTTGACAAACAAACGGACGGCTTGACTGCACCTCATCGGTGATGGAATGGGCTTAAACAAGCCAGACTGCGAAGTCCTACGAGCGAAGTTAGACTTCCTTCCCAGACCAAGATATCGCATTGAAAAATGCTGGGACATGTCCAGTACGGCAGGACCTGATATCAGTGAGCTCGGCCGTTCCAGAGATGGATATCCCTCGCTTGCAAGCTGGATCGCTCGGGACCCCGACAGTGAAACCTTCATCTTTCGGAAGTTCAACAACTTGGCTGCCAGGACTCTTCTTCATCAACAATCGCGACTGATCGCCCATGAGCATGATATAGCTCAGCTAGACGAGGTTCTGCGGGGAAGCACTGATCTCGAGGCTCGACAGTCTCTTAGACGTTGGGAAACTCTCATGCAGAACGCCGAAGAGGCGAGTCGAACAGAGAAGAAGTTAGTCGAGAAGCTGGAAGAAGTAAAAGCTGATTTGAGAGAATATCGTATGGGCCACAGCACACCACGATTCAACATGAGCTGACCGCAAAAGATGAAACTTTAGCACTGCAAGCACAAATCGCAGCCACGTCTCCTCCCAACGAACGTCCGTTCGCCGCCTTGAACGAGTTCATAGGAGGCAAACTGCTATCAAACAAGTTGCAAACGCAGATTCCACTCATCAGTGGACGAGCGAAAGACTTCCTCGAGGATAGAGCTGATCTGGTCGCACTGAAGAAGCTGCCAGAAGGAGACTACCTTTCACGATTCTTACAAAACCACTGGATATTTGGCAGGCGCAAAAAGTCTGATCCCTTTGATTGTACCATAGTTCACCAAAATCGACATGTGGTATGATTGGTTGCGGCGCTTGATATGGTTACCGCAGCAGTTCTCCTTATTGGCGCGATTGTGAACCTGTACCTTGTCTCGAAACCGCAGACGAAACTTGGACTGATAGCGATGTACACGATATTGTTCGCTCTCAGCGTTACTCTATGTACACACGCGAGGCCGGTGGATTTTTTGCTACTACGGCAGCTTATGCGGCCGTTCTTGTTGTTTTTGTTAGCGGTGATTTGGGTGGCACAACCAATAACGAACAGTGCATGATGCAGATCA
Organism: Phaeosphaeria sp. A1 3.1a; assembly: GCA_003501895.1. Taxonomy (NCBI): domain Eukaryota; kingdom Fungi; phylum Ascomycota; class Dothideomycetes; order Pleosporales; family Phaeosphaeriaceae; genus Phaeosphaeria; species Phaeosphaeria sp. A1 3.1a. Next base: position 7,530 of record QVXC01000138.1, read on the forward strand.
AAGCTGCATGCTGAACAATTTTCAGTGCTTCGTGTTAGATTTTAGAATGAAGAAACTCTTTTCGGGATGGATTACCTTGACCCTGGATCCAATATACCCCAACTTATTCACATCACTTAGTAGGATCAGAGATCCCGCAGGCTTGGTCTGAATTTGGACAATTTCATATCCCTTTTGTCTATCTTTTCCTGTCTATCTTCTCTTGTATCATCTCTTCATTCATCCCCTCCATCTACTCATCTGGCAGTCTGACCGCCGATCCTAGGATCAAGGTTTCAATGGACGCTTTCTACCTATGCAGTGGGCACAAGAAGGAGCGGCTCAAAAGCCCTCTACTGAAATCCAGCGCCAATGAACAGCCCCAATCTTAGCCTCCCAGTACCTCTCGGCGAACTTCCGTAGTCGCATTTTCCGGAACTTCTGCAGCAGACGGACATGCGTTGCGACGTTTGTGTGATACGTGCTTGCTTCGGTATCCGGTTTGTCTGCAGCATCGGCCGGAAACTCGAGCCCAGCTGCTGCATACGCTTTACGAAGGCGAGCTTCGTAGGCTGCTTCGTAGAGCTTGGTGTGTTGTGTCCCTTGTGTGGCTACGATATCCTCGATGAAGCGATTACGCAGGGATTCGTACGTGGGCTTCTCTTGCGTGTGCAGTGACAACCTTCCCTTGTGAGACCCGAGCGTAGGACATTTTTGGATGATTGAAGCAAAGGCGGCGTCGAATAGAGCTTTCACATCAGTTAAGGCCGTAGCGGGCGTTTCGCCGGCTTGTGCGAGGTTGCGACGAACAAAAGTCTCTTCAGAGAACAGGTCGGTGAGTAGTTTCTCCCAGTCCAGGGTAGCATAGCCTTCTTTCCAGAACATGATCGGAGTCATTGGTATTGTTTTTGAGGTGAACTTGTTCGGATGGAATTGTATGTTTGGGATCTCGACGTCGTTCACGAACTTCCAACAAGCTGGGTGATCCGTCGTTGCACTCTTGAACCAAACCTGCATCCTGTGATCTGGGCCGTGGTCTCCCCCATCCTCCACTCGGGATAGCGCGTCAACATCTTTCCAAGTAGTGGCTGCTTTGAGCGTGGCGATGCGGTGTTCATCCGACAGAAAGTTCAACCAATAATGAGCCCGAGGTACAGTTCTCCAGTTCGGATTAGCCTGCCAGCTACATGTCCTGACAACAAAGCGGCCGACTGAGGAATCAGGGGTGGTCGAATCTAGCTTGAGCCTCACATAGCATCTGCGTGGACTTGATTTCGGGCCTCGAGTCATGTACTGAATCCGGATTTGGGGAAGAACTTGGCTACGAAACGCGCGCTGAGCTTCCTGCCTGAAATTTCGAGAGACTTGTCGGCAGATGACCCATAAATCATACGGGTCGTCGATGTGTGCGAGTATCTCGGCCCAGAGCTCGTTGGGTAGGTGAAAGGATGCGGGCGATGTGGATGAGAGTTGATTCCTAGACATGGCTGCAGATGAGCTGTGGAGGAGCCCAGGTTTGTGGATTGCGAACCAATGTCTGCTGGAGGTCTTGGCCACAGAGAAGTATGGGAGAAAGGTCTGCTTCCTGCAATGAAAATATGTTTTATGTATAACGTGCAGCACATCTTCAAACTTGAGGTGAGAGAGCGCATGCACTCAAAGCTGAGGATTCATTGATTTCGCTCTCTAGTTTTGTGGTTCGTGGCCTGCCTTTGCTCCCTCGCTTCCAGGCTTTTCTTTGCACTATCTGTACGTTACGGTGATATGCTGTGGATTATGCTTGCTGAGCCCAATACGCGGCTATTCTATACCACCTAGCAACATTAAAGCTTCGATTAAGGCCCTCTTAGTGACTCGCTACCGTGATCTATCTCTCAACTGTCCCTGAGCAGGTTGCGAGCGAGGGCCCTCCAAAAGTGGGGTAGAGGAAGCTTCGATATGTGTTACCATAAAAATTGCGCATGCGTAAAACTCTGAGTATCAACGATTTCACACTTCTGAACTGAGGTAGGACCAACATGATGGAATGTGACTGCGCGGGCAGTGTCAATTGGTGCTGCGGATCAACGCTTGTATTGCTATCTGTTGTCGTGTTGTGTGATGGTTCTCGCTACGTATATCCGTTCTCGCTACGGGTGTGGGTTTTGCTTTTTCTACACCCGAGCCTTACGTATCTTGACTATAGCACGTGATCTCACCTATACGGTTACATGGAACCTCAATGCGCGGTCGTTGCCGCGCTAACTTAGAACGCGAGGGCACGTGACAGGGTCTGCGATCTTCCTCTTCATCCTCAGATGCCGCGAAGTTTGCGGTTAACACACGATCTCGCAAGAACGTACCGATTTCACATACTGTCGATCACTCGTCAAGGCTCATTGCATCGTGGCGTGCTTATGATGAACGCCGATAGCTCGGGAGCGTCCGCGAGATTACTGATCGACCACTCCAGCATAAATCACTTGCAACCTTACCTGACACCGCACTGACAGCACTGCAACGGTTCGTCTGGTCTACTGCTCCTGCACTCCTGTTTGCAACCCCCTCCGGGAGCGCTGGTCCTAGACATTCGTCGCACTAGCCATTAGACCCTCGCACTGCCAACGTACGTATCAGACGAGGCACAGCATTTCTTCCACTTTAGAACACATTTTTGGCCACAGGTACCACCGGAACACACACCTTGCAAACCCCAGCTCCTTCGTACCTCGCATTGGGGAACAGCATGAGCAACATCATGGCTAAGGGGCTTATGCGGCACAGTCAAGGAAGGCAATGCACCGAGTCATCATCTGAATGTCATTGCTACTTATAGATTCGCATAAAGAGCTGGGGTATCACTAGGCCGACCTCTTGACAACACCGCTACTAGTCTTTCGCCAAGGCTCAAGTCAAGGCACAGCCAGGTGACCCCACCATAAGGGGAAAATCAATAAGTATATCGGAAACCCTTCTGGTCACCCTCCTGTGGAATCGTTAGTAACGTTGACATACAGACGCAGTCGAAACAAACTTACATCATGATACTCCAACTCGATCTCACCACGATCCGCCTTCTTGTTTGATCGCCAGGACGAGAGCGTGATCAACCCCACAATGATCAAAGTAAGAATGCAGCACGCGATGCAGGCGTACAGACCAGGCTTGTAAGACGGAGCGTCCTGGAACCTGAAGATCAACCCTCCAGCAATACCGCCCACACCACCCATGCCGACCAGTGTGGCCGAGCAGAAAGCACGCTTCCACTGACCACGGATGTTGTTAGCTTGGTACGACATGACAGCTGGAACGTTGCTGTTGGCTCCGGCAGTGGTCAGGAAAACACCTAAGTTGGTCAGCACACGTCTCCAAGCCGGTTTGCACCAATCGAATCGAGTCAAACACATACCGAAGTATCGAACGCCCGGGCTCTTATGGAAACCCATGATTGAGATACCAACGATGCAGAAAATCATGTTGATCACGATGATAGGTCCGCGAACGTGGTATTTGTCGCCGGCCCAACCCGTCGCGTACATGAGAATCGCTGCGAGCGCATATGGTGGCGCAACAAGGCATTGAGATGCACCGACCGAGAATCCCATGTTCTGCGTCAGAATAATGGGTAGGAAGTATGCAAGCGCATATGTGACGGTCGTCGTGTTGAAGAAGATCTGCAAACATCAGTCACCGACTCAAGGAATACAGCCATCGCATCTTCTTACCATGGCGAATCCCCAGATCTTGATATCCAGACCACCGCGAAGGAACTTCTTCAAGCTCCATGGCTCTGGCTTTGCGTCACCACGATCCTTGTTGACGGCATCGATAATAAACTTGGTCTCGCGCTCGTTGAGGAAATGCCACGAGGTATGGGCCTTGTCGGGGAAGTCAACAAGTGCCCAATAACCGACGATACCCAGGAAGATCGTAAGCGCTCCCTCTATGATGAAAATCCAGCGCCATCTGTTCGCCGTTAGCTTTTCGAGCTCCAAAAGCCGGTTGAGGCCACTCACCCGTTCAAGCCCTCGCGACCCTTCAGTTGCATCAGGCCATACGCGAGGATACCGGCACATGCCGACGCCAGACTGCCAAGAATGTAGAAAACCGAGTACCGCTTTCCGATGTCGTAACGTGTGTACCAGGTCGAGAGCAGGTAGACACAGCTGGGGAAGAAACCTGCCTCCAAAATTCCAAGAAGAACACGCATGGCGGCCATGGCTTCGAATGTGTGGACAAAACCCATCCCGACCATGACCGCACCCCACGCGATGACAATAGAGGACAAGAATACGCGAGGGCCGAGATACCGAACGATGATTGTCGCAGGTGGTTGGAAGACGATGTATGTGGTGAAGAAGACGAGCGTTACAACCGAGTATTTGGACACAGTGCCCATGAGTCCTTTCAACTTCAGGTCGTCATTCATACTAGAGGGGTCTTAGTAAGATCAACCAAGGAAGTATTCAAAGTACTGACCCAGCAATAGAGGCAGCGCTCAAGTTGGTTCTGTCCATCAGACTGATACAGTACAGGACACCGACTGTCACGACAAGACGACGATCGACGCGATGGACGATCTTGCGTTGCTCTCTGAGAGTAAATTCACTCTCCAATTCCTCGTGGCTCGATCCATCGTGATGAACATCCTCCGTCAGTCTGGGCTCCGATTTCTCAATGTCGCTGTGGGCCATGTTGGATGAGGGCTTGTCTGCCAGGCACCCAGGTAAGATAAGGAAACAAAGTCAGGGAGGACAGGGCGTGCAACAACGACGTTGCACGGCGGCTCCATTAAATGGATCCAGCTGCCCCTGCACGAGATGCGCCCTTACACACTGCCAAGCGGTGTGGGCGTTTCCCAGCAAGCGAATATTGGGAAACTACCGAGGCCCATTCCCAGCGTCTCATCTCATCTATGGCCTGTCAAGACCCCGCGGTTTCGCGGAGTCAACCGCAAACAGGAAGGCCATGGAGAAAGCTGGGGAGACGCTTGGCAGCGTGGAGTCCCCGCATGAGCCCGACGCCATCCCCCAGCTAGACCCACCGCACAGCCAGTCGACACCGCGCGCCATCAGCGTAGCCTGTGTCTTCGTCCGCCCGTGATGGCGCGTGCGAACCGTCATCACGGCAGCTGTAGCACGTTGGAGGCGTCAGACAAGACTCCTTATCACTCGAGCTTTTTATCCTTTGTTTTGGCAGTGCTTGCGGCGTGCTCAACACTTGCCGATCCTCAACGTCACCACGTTACCGGACGACACGCGGGGTAGAACGGCATCCCGACTGCAACATGGGTTCCACACTTTGCGTCTAGAGTGTCCCAACTGGGGTATTACTCCGATATGACTGACATTGGACGCGTTGATGCAAAGAGCAAGCTCGAGCCGCATGCGACCGGCCATCTGCCGCACCTAACCTCGTATCGCTGCAACCACCCTTGTTGGTTGGAGCGAGTGCTTGGCCGCCAGAGACAGTTTGCTGAGAAGACATTGGAGTTTTCCGACCAGCTGAGCACCTCCTTTGTCACTCACCGCCCCAGCTCATCTCGAATGTTTCATGCGCTGACCGGATGCCCAATTGCTGTTTTGGACGCCCACTGGAAATACTCGTGTGAGAGCCAAGTCTGTAGACGAGATCGCCTCTTTCTAGCGGCTCAACATACGACTTTATTCTTCACTTAACAGTTTTCCTGGCCCACCTACACTGAAGCTAATGCATCAGACCACGCGCGTTGAAAAACATCGTCTACTCTTACGACTCTCACCCTAGTCTCTTTCCCTTCGTGCCCATCGACAGCCCATGACGCGCAACAAAGTCAGATCATATCGCCAAGCGCTTGGCATCTCTTAGCTACAGCAACCTTGGATAGCCGTGTGGCTTCTCGCCATGTGCCTGATCCAATTCATCTCGTCCACCTCGCCACGGCGTTCCGAAGCTTCCACGAGCCAATAGCAATACAGACTGGCGCCGCAGAGTCAAGTCATGCGACTGCCACAAACGCCTCCAAGACGCAGCGGCAGATTTGTGTGTGAGAGCCCGGACACATTCGGACAACAATGGAACCTTGAGTTGGCGAAACACCTCACTGCCCAAATCTCTCCTTGAACCAGACACGTGCAGCGCACACAACCATGACACCGGATACCTGTCACGATGATCTCCCACATCCCCATCCCGGTCCTTGGGACTTGGTACCCCTTTAACCACCCTCTTCTGCAGCGTGCCCTGATCTGCTATTCGTGAGCCAATCAGGAGTGTCACTGGTGCACAGGGACCGAGGCTCCCCGTGCAGTTGTGTACGGCTACCCCAGATCAGAGTTCCCCAGATCTCCTTGACCGTATGGGTGCGGCATACACTTCGTATCTTTGATCCATCCCGCGGCACCCGTAAGCGCACCACATCCAATAAGACCATGTATCTAAGCCGAGGCACTTTCCCCATCCCACGGCTATCTCACACATCCTCCTGCATGTCCAAAGCGTGTCCCTATCCTAGACTCCAGCCACCGCCTCAACACCAACATCAAAGCAATATGCCCACTACATGAATCCTCGCGTGTAGTCTTTCCATCCAATGACGCGCTCGAACGCGGAGTGTGTTCCGAGGTAAAGTTGACCGTTGCGCAGCTACTTGCGTACGGCTGGCGGCGTTGGCGCACGCCACAGCCTCAGCCATGGTGAGGGACGGAGGATGGGACTAGGTTGGGGTTTATTTGGACTACACTACGCTTCGTGGTATGATGTGGTAAGCTGTTGTGATCTAGACTCCGTGATGCTGGATGTGCGGTTTGAACAGAGCAGAGCACATTGACGACGAGCGTGGTTATGGGAGTTTTGTTGCACTTGCGCTGAGATATCTGCAATCATACACAGTAAAGCAGCTGCTCTGGGGCTACAAGTCTAAATTCGTGAGTCCATAGACATGATGGACTAACAGTCTCAAGTCAGTGACAATACATTCCTTATGTTCATGTCACACCAGACTCCAGACTCCAGACTCCAGACTCCAGACTCCAAACTCCAAACTCCAAACCCCGTCCCTCCATCCCAAACACCCTTCCCCCTCTACTTCTTCTTCAACCACGCAAAACTCGGCACATATTTCTGCCCCGCCTTCGTCTTCGCAAAGTAGTTGAGCGAATTCCCCATCCTGCCGTCCAACTCAAAGTCCTTCTCCATCGCACAGGCGTACAGATACAAGAGTGCGACACCGAGCGACAGACCTCCGTCTTGGTCGAAGGTAGCCGAGTGCTTGATGGGCTGCGAGTAGCTGAGCCACGGTTCCACGAAGAGATCGACAGGCTCGTCGTCGCCTGTGTTATAGTCGACTTTTTCAATGAGGTCGAAGCGGAGGAACATGATTTCATCGGCGGAGACGAGGAATGCGTAGCGGGTGGAGGAGAGGAGCATGAACTGGGCGATGTTGCCTTGCGGTAGATGTTAGTTTTGATCTCTACCACAGGCATGATGATCTTGAGATTGAGTGGCGAGGCAGATCGAGAGTACACTTACCCAGAACGCATCGCAGACTTCCCCACGAGCACTTTGTCAAGTCCTTGACCGCGGTCGTCAACCCGCCAGGTCTTCCACCAAGATACTCCACCTGGCCCAGCACGCGCAGACTCTCGTCCTGAGCATCCCTCGCGCCTTTGATGATATAGTTCGGCTCCCACTTCTGTCCTGCATTACCGAGATCCTCATCCTCAATGTCGCCCAAGAAGATTTCTTCTGGGCCATCCACGGGAAATACCTCCTCTTCTGAGAGCCTCATGAAGATCCTCTGCATGGTATCGAGGACTTCGCGCTCAAACGATGCGTGGAGAATGCTAGCACCTTCGCCCTTCTTGATAAGCTCGCTCTCGCGCTGGCCGATCCGAGCTGGAATCATCGGATGATCTGTGAGGGCAGCGAAGCCATCAAGGCATTCTTCCGAGGACCAGAGGTCGAGTGCAGCCTTTTGGAAACCTTTCCACGGCCTCAGAAAGCCGGTATACCATAGTCGGTCGGCGTTGGCTGGGAGGAAGAGGGGAGCATCTGCTTGTGGGGGCGGCAAATTGGAGAGAATGACTGGGCGAAGCAGGACTTCTTCGGGGCTGAGCGGGTTGCGCTTGCTCCATATCTCTTCTGAGGATCGTGACGGAGCGGGACTCGCCGCCAGCGTTGAAGGGGACTCGTCGCTGGGCTCTGCTGTTGCGTCCGAAGCAGGCGGAGGGACTGGTTCATCAACAGGCATACTGGACTGCAGATCGTGGTTCTTCTCCCGCTGCCCTACTTGTAGACTGACCCAAGGTGCCCCGGTAGACGAGCTGTGAGGAGCGCGCCCGGCGGATGCGTTGTTCATGGTGAGCACCGGACGGGCTGCCTCGGATGTAGGGGGGATGGACCGTGAAGAATTGCGGCCAGTCATTAATTGTGAGAATGCCTCGCTGATACTCTTCAGCTTTTCTGTAAGTCCAGAAAGTGCGTCAGCAGGCTTCTTGGTAGCGCCAGGTTCGTCTCCCGAGATCTGAGGTGGTGCTTGCGCTGGTCCAAGGGTCCTGGTCGATGCTCTAGGCTGCCGACCACCAGGTGCAGTGAAGATATTTGGAGGTGGTGTGACCGACGGTGAGTTGACCACACTGGAGGGCAGTTTGCAGTCCTTTGAACTATCAGCCTTGGAGGACGAGGAACTCGTTTCCTTGGGTGGGAGTTGAGCTGTGACTCTTTCGAGTGATTGTACAAGCTTTGAGCGAGCGATTCTTTGTAAAGCACTCTCCCTCGTAGCAGGACGTGCGGTCGTCGGAGCCGGTGAAGGAGCCCTGGACCTCTTACTCCTCTCCCTCTCCCCTTTTCCCTCGCCGCCCGCAAACTTGATCGTCTTCTGCCCACCAACAGGTAGCGGTTTCGAAAGCCCCTCAATCTTCTCCACCTCCGTTCTGACATATCCATGTTGCCGCACGGGTGGATTGAGCAGCCGCTCTCTCTCGTCCTTCCCCCTCTTACCCTCTTCCTGCTCCCACCTCTCCTCACTCTCTTCATAGTACAAAACCGCATCTTCCAGCTCCTAGTGGAAATAATCGAGGATGCGGAGCACGTTGACGTCGGCGAGTTGCGTTTGAGCTGAGAGTGCGTCGAACACTCTGCGGTCGTCGGGACCGAGGCCTGAGATGATGTTTGCAGCTTGTTCCGCCTCGTGCGCTGTGAACGCGATGATGGAGTGCGACATAGTGTCTTATTAGTGATAGTATCGATGATTAGATGTGGCGTTATGGGGGAAACGATGGTATGTGGTACTGGAGGGAGTGGTGGATCGCCTTTGGACATCGGAGTTGTTTACGGCAGGATGGGACGTGCTTGCCTGCATTACCTCTGATAGGGACTGGATAACATAGAGGGAAGTAACATAAGACCATAAGCGGTATTCACTTGGCATAAGGAGTACTATGAAGCACTGAGGACCGAGATTCATGAAGTCATTAGGACCTAGTCTGTCAAGCCTAACCTACGAATAAGAGACCTCGAGAGCATGATCTAGTAGCGCCTGCCGTAGCTCTCTTCGCCACCACCGTAGCCGCCGCTGGAGCCCCCATAACCACCAGATCCATACTCCTGCCTCCTAGAGCCATACTCATCCTCGTCTTCACGGCGACGGCCATAGTTCTGAGACTGAGGCTCCTCGAAACCACCAGGCATATTGCTAGCTCCGTAGCCAGACTCTTGACGCTGGTAGCCACCACCACCACCAGACGAGTAAGAGTCTCCTCCATAAGACTCCTGCTGGCGCGATCCGTAGCCGGAGGATTCCTCGCGGGAACCATATCCAGACGATTCTTGGCGAGAGCCGTACCCGCCGCTGTCGCCGCCATATGTGTTCTCTTGACGACCATACGATGACTGCTGCTGACCGTATCCTCGCTCCTCACCGTAGCCGCCAGAGGATCTCTTCGGGCTGCGGCTCTTGCTCTTGCTCTTCTTCCTGCGGTGTTCGCGGGACCTGGATCGGGAGCGGGAACGGGATTTGCGTCGCTCATCCTCATCGCGAGATCCTGTACAATACACGTCAGCATCATCGACATTTATCGAATGAAAGTCACGGCTACCGTGCTTCTTGTGCTTCTTCTCCTCCTTCTCACGCTTCTTGGCCTCCTTCCTCATCCGCTTCTCGTAGGAGTCGCCATCGTCTTCCGAGTCATCTGAATCTTTTTTGTGTGACTTACCGCGTCGTCTACAATGTGTTAGCGCGTGCCTCTGCCATGAGATGAGTAGGAACATACTCTTTTTGCTCGGAGTAGTACTCGCCACGACGGTCGAAACCCTCGCGTGTCTCCTCTGATCGGAACTCACTACCACTCTGGATAGTACGCTCCTCACGACGTTCGTATCCTCCGGAGCCACCGTAGCTTGAGGTCTCCACCTTTTGCTGGTAGCTGTACGAGCCTCCCTGGTCGTCTTGCTCACGACGGGAGTACTCCTCGCGACGCCCACCACTGGGGTACTGGGTCTGCTGGTACGAGGCTTGGCCGTAGCGCTCGGAATCACCGTACGACGATGCCTGGTGATGACCGGTCTCCTGGTAAGATTGAGTGTAGGAGCCATCGCCACCATAGCCTTCCTTTTTACTCGACTTCTTCTCGCTGCCACCGAAAGCGTCACCAAGGATTGAACCGCCAATGCCACCGACAAGTCCACCAACAAGACCGCCTAGGGCACCTCCTCCGACAGCTTCGCTTGCGAGATTGCCAGCCTGCTGACTGAATTGCTGAGCCTGCTGACTACCGCCACCGCTGCGCCCTCCAACAATTCCAGAAAAGTCGTTGGCCATGCCAATGGGCTTGCAGCAGCCGTGGCCCTTGTCGTGCACGCCAGGCTTGTGGTTCTCGCCGTTCTGCACACCACGACGGCTCAGCTTGCGACGCAGGTCATCCTGGTCTGGCTGAGACCTCCACCACTTCTCCACGGTCTGGAACATGATCGAGCGGCACTGCTCAGAGCCGCGAACACGTCCTTGAGGGACGGCGGGATGGTGGAAAACACCATCGATGATGCGATCGATGACCTCCTCGGGATCCGCCTCTCCATCCCAGCACTGAACGATCTGGGGAACCGCCCAGGACAGAACAGCAGAAGCAACGCGTCCAGCTGGCTCGTTGAGGACGTTGGAAAAGTGATCCTTGGAAAGCATGCTGTGGGTCGGGTCGGTGCAGTAGTCGTCGTTGAAGACGATGTGTTGCTTCTCGCGAGAGCTGGCAATGACCTCGCTAGACCCAGTCTCGAGCTCATTTTTGATCTGGTCGATGATAGGGAGGACATAGGGTGCCAGTAAGCTAAAGACGAAGATGGTAACCTGCTCCTGGACCTGTTCTATCATCTCAGGAAGGATAGGGATGTTCTCGATGAACTCGGAAATAGACTGCATGATCTCGTCGTGGAACTCCATGATTGGGTAGATCTGCTTCACAAGCTCGCCCATCTGCTCTGTGAAAGCCTCGGGCTCTTTGGGAGTCACGTGAAGGTTGCCCATGGAGGCAGCACTAGCATTCTCCTCGAGCTCATCAGCCTTGCCGCTCTGGTCCTTCCCGCCGAAGATGCCATCTGGGAGCTTGCTGAGGAGGTCCTTGATCTGGCTCTTGTTCTTCTTCCTGTCCGCGTCTGCAATGGCGCCCTGGAGCTCGGAAAGTTCGGACTGGGTAGCCTTGTCGGTGAGCTCACCACACACGGAGTGCAAAAAATCGACGCCACCGAATGTTCCTGTGACAATGGGGTAGACCTGCTTGCGTGCGGCTTGGATCTCAAACTGGGCACTGCGACCGACATGGGGGAAGATGTCTCGCTCGCCGAGTTCGATCAGGACCAGCTCCGTGAAGTTGGAGTGAGCTGAGTAGTCCTCAAGACAGTGCGTGGCGGTACCGAGAAGGCGGAGAGCTTCATAGAAGTCGGGACCGCGTCCACCAGAGCGACGACCGAGATCGATGCATCGTCGGAGCAGGTCGCGGGTCATGCCAGCGGATGTTGTGATGCCCAAGTCTTCGGAAGCAATGTAGTTCTTGAGGCCGGTCCGCTCGTCGACGCTGAGCTCGCGACGCTCATCCACAGGAGCTCGTAGGCGGCGGTCGTAGTCGCGGGCATCGAGGTTGTCGGCGTAGTCCTACGAAGTCAGTCTCGGTTTCCACAAGTCGAGTCTTGCTAGCTCACCTTGGGGTTGTCGATATGCTCCTCAGGCCTGTAGCATCCCAGCCTGTCCCGCGTAACCTCAAACTCCTTGGTGCCGTAGCCAAAGGACATGAAGCCCAGCACCCAGAGGAGGATGCGAATGGCCTCAGCAGACACCATCTTGACGGTGCCCACGTCCACAGCCTGGGAGTAGTCGCGCAGCCAGTTGCCAAAGTAGACGCGCTTTACGTCCATCTTGCTAAACTTCTTGCCAGTCCTGCTGGAGATAAGAAGCGTGAGCAGCGTGTCCTCGATGTCTCCATGGCGCCAGTTCTGTCCCTCGATGGCACTTAGGCTCGCAATGTTGCCCGCACCAAAGGCGGCGGTGGGCCGAGCCCAGAAGACAAGCAAGATCAGGCATGGCAGCCACACGGAGCTCAGCTCGAATCTGAGCGACATGATGGTGACTTGTACTCTTCGTGGGTCGTGTAAAGATGTGTTGCAGCTGTACTGATCTCGTAGAGAGATGTGCAGGGAGAAGGAGGGGAAGAAGAACAGGCGTGGTGTTTATTTTGCTGTTGTTGCAGGCTTGTTTCAGGTTGGTGTGCTGGATGGAGGGGCTGCCAAGACTGGAGTGACGTTGCTGAGGCTTGAGTCCCTGATCTACCGTGGCGCGCTCTTAGCTCGCCCACTATTCCGATATCTGTCCTAGCCAGGTACATCTCTAGAAGAACCTGTTCTCGAAGCAGTTGAGAAAGACCACAGATTTACTCGAAGCAGCACAGAATTGACGAATCGTTGCTCTGCAGGCAATCCTATTTCCTGGCCAATATGCCAACATGTGACGCTTCAAGTCACGACGTTCGAAACTCGACCATCGAAGGCTATATTCATTCAAGATGTTGCAAGCCGACGCAGAAATCGCATCGTGATGGTGTAGTCAAAAATAGTTGTTATTCCAGTTCGACCCGCCCCAGTTGAAATCCATTTCCTAGCGTCTGATCTCGTGGATGGCCCGAGACGAACTGCTGAGCCATCAACATACTGCATGCTGGTACATACGAGCGAAAATAGAAGGGCGTGTAGACATGGACAGGCTATTTTGTGTAGCAAATAATCTCTCCTCCTGTTACCCTACAACACGTTATACATCTCTGTAAGAGGGAAGGAAAACAACCTGTCGTCTATCAGGCATCCTTGTAATTTTCGCTCGTATGCGCCAACATGCGGTACATCACATTGATTCACGAACGACGAGACAACTCTTTCAGAACGCCGAGTATGTTTCTATTTTACCCAATGGAGAAATCCGATTTACCTTGCACTTCTCTACATGAGACGCCATACGCCTAGCTATTTAACACGAGTTAGTTGACCAACAGCCTCCAGCTTGGGCTCGCGATGACATTCACCTGAGTCCGAGACACTCGACCGCGTATCGATAACGCGACCTTGCATCGCGAATTACGCCATCAATGCGCTCCGATCATTAAGAAAATAGCCTGCACGCTGCAAGACATCGACAACCTCGCCGCCCTACGAGCCTCTCTCTCATCCCTCCACCTCCGACCGTATGAAACGCGTATATTGCACCGCGCCCAAGAACCGCTGAGTACTTAACGCCTCAAACACGAGCATCACCTACTCGCCACGGTGCGTAATAGCCTCTCTCGCAGACGAGCCAGAATTAGCATCCAGCCGCGAGGCGATATGATATCCCCGCCTCGACCAGTCTCAACGGCTATCTAAATCCAAATTGCCGACAATCAACGCTATCGCCAGCTCGTCGTGACCAGCCCGGCGCGGAAGATCGCGATGCGGTGGTTCGAGCAGGAATTCTTTTTAGTGCATTGCAATACAAATTCTCGTAAACTAATATGCTGTCCTCCGTGTTGTTTTGTGCTGGCATTTGTGCCATTTGCCTGATCGGTGTGTGGGCTCCACTCATCCCATATCTTCCCATCGTATCGTATTCTGCTCATGTGCTTGCAGAGAAAAGCTGTACGCACGTCGGGCACGGCGGCAGGAATGTGCAGTAAGGGCGCCGTGACAGCCTGAGCCGTTGCGATGGGAAAGGGAATGGCGGGAAATTTCGGGCAGCATGCACGTCGTCGAAAGCGTCTGATGCCGCTACGGATCAGCCTTGCAAACGATAGGATGCAATTAGCGATGGAGACTAGAGTTCCTAGCCGGCAGTGCTCGCATGGTTGGGTGTCTCCAGGGCTGCTGTGCAACGCGCCAAGGCGGGCACTTTTTTTTGACAGCTACGTGACCGTCGCACTTGCACTCTAGTAACTTCCGGATGTGCTATGTGCTGAAGCTGGTGTGGTACAGGCATGGTCAATTCCCGTCACTCCCGCTGTCAAGGTAACCGACCTGTCAACTTTTCGTAGCCCTTCGCTTCAGCATGTGGCTGCGTTGAGCAGGGCGCCTACCCACGTTTCCTGAACAGGCCGTGTAACCCTTGCTTCAGAACAGGAGGAATTTCTTTCCGTAAGAGGTACACTATAGTGGTGAAACACTGATCCTGCACTGTAACTGATCCTCATGCGCACGTCTAGCCTCGTGTGCGACTGTTGATGTTGATAGCGCCAGAGCCCCGCACCGCGTGGTTGCATTCTGACAACTCAAGGCCCACGATGCAGGATGTATGATGTCGAGATGGTGTCCGTTTGTTGTTGCCCGCGAGAGTCCGCCATGCCGGTGGGGAGCCACGCAGATCCCTCCTTGCGCCGATGTGTTTGTAAAAACTTCACACCAGGAAAGTCCAGAAGCTTGGGTAGACAAATTCGTCTTCGAAGATGCGCCTGACTTGTTCCAGGACGAAAGACTCCACTTTGCCTACATTTTTGAGCACTTGTTTACCAGAGCCTTGGCCGCCGATCTCGCTTTCCACTCGAATGTTTTCGAGCAGTCCCCCTATCTTGGGCCGCTGAACAGGCTGCGCATTCTCGCCTTCCGAGTCTGTTTGAAGACCGCTGAAGCCCGTATCGCTACCTACCAGAGACTCGGCATCATCAGGTGACAGGAAACAGAAATGAGCTCGCTTCTTGATATACGCTAGGATTGCAACACCATCAAACGTGAGACCAGTGATGTTCAGCTTCAACGGTATGCCAACGAAACTCTGCATGGGGTAGTCCAGGAGAATTTCCGCTGTAAGCGACATCTTGATATCGCCAGAGTATTGCACGTGAGCGACCACTTGGATATCCTCTGGGCTTTTTTCACGCATGCGGTGAGGTGACACAGACGGCGACGTGTTGTAGCCACGCTGGGATGCGGCATCATCAGAATCAGCAAGGGACCTTCTCCTTTCGTCGTCATGCTGGTGCCGCGAAGACGGCCGTGAGCTGGGGTCTGGATGCGATTGCGGTGTCAAAGTGAGCGAATTGATTGACGCCGCATGGCGGAGGCGCGCATTGGTCGGCGTTGCAGGCCGGCCATAGGGATTGTCCAGCCAGCCTTGCAGCTGGGCCCCGGCCACGGCAGCAAGCGGCGTCGTTGCACCAGAAAGACCTGCGCTCAGCGGTAGATGAAAGTAGTTGATGTTCGAGGTGCCCCCAGGAATGCCGGGAGTCAAGACTCTAGAAGGCAGGGGACTACCGAGCTGCTCGTAAGGTGACAGTAGCGCGCGGCCTGCAGAAGATGTTGTGTTGACACGCGTTGGAGTTGGACGAAGACTACTGGCAGGGTTCTGGTTTGTGTGCGACGCATGTCTGCCTGTCTCCTGCGGATATCGCTCTTTTGTTGATCGATTGACAGGCGCCTTGAGGTTGCGGGGGTCGCTCTCTAGCCCCGCCTCGTCGTCGCCATTCTCGTCATCGTCTGCGTACTCGTCATCATCCTCGTAGAAGTCCGGCAAAGGATCGCAGATGTCCTTGATCTCAATTTCCGGGGAAGCGGTCCCGAAATCGAATGAGTGGACATGGACAGATCGGATGAAACGCGGAAGCGTGACTTGTTGGAATTTGTCGTGAATAAATGCGCGGATGGTCTCTGCACGGGCGGCTCCATCTACGCCGCCCGTCAGCGTATCCCAGTTGATATCAATGGACATTGCTAGGTTTCGAATGCATGGAGGTTGGGGATGACAAAGGCAGGTCGTTGCTGTCAGTGCCAAAAAGGGAAACCACCGTCCGAGCTCAGGCAACCAAGCCAAGCCAGCGAGCAACCCGAGCTTCTGCCATCGCATCACTCAAGCACTGACATGCCGTCAAATCGATCGATGCTTCGCTACCTTGCTGCTACCTGTATTGATCTCGCGTATTGCCGGTCTACATCCAACGCAGTGAGCTAATGGTGAACCTGCATGTCGTGTTGGTGTTGGTGTGACTATGGAGACCAGGTTGTGGCTAATACGACATGGTATCGAGAGTCAAGAGAATATAGTCGCATGGCATATCATGGCATTGTTGCGGTTTCATGGGTTACAAATCGTCGCACCGTTGCAGCAACGATCGCTGCCGGGGGTTCCTGGTCGATACATCTCAGAGCAGAAGGACAAGGCGGAGGGCAGGGCAAAACGAGAGCAGAACCAGGACCCACTTAAAAGTTGTCTGGGGTGCTAGCATGTGTGGTATATTAGACGGAGAAATCTAATCAACATTGTCAAGTTGGTTCCTGCGGTTCCATGGCTGCGTCCACCGTCCGTACTGGAGGTCAAAAGAACCAGCAAAGGCTCCAGGAGAGACAATGTGTCAACGAGTAAGAGTGCACGGTGCGCTTCTCCATTACGGCCTCAATGAGGTGGCTCAACCTTCAGGTGGGCCAATTAAAGTAGGTCAGGCTGAATGGCTTCTAGAAGGACGTTTTCCCGGTTGGCTGCATGCACGCAGCTGCGGGCCTCGGCGCATATCAGCTTCACATATACATTTTATAGTCGGCTATATGGCGATCGAACCGGTTTCGTAGCCAGTGGCCGCGTCGTGGCCTGAGCATCACATGCAAGAGGCAAGCCGCTACCATCTACAGCGCATCTCGATTGTCGACTGCTGCAGTGAACGTCGCATGTATGCAGTGGCCTGGACGATGTGGCACATCTGTAGTGCTGACTGTGCTCGCCAGAGCCAGCCACGGGCCGTTCCTCTGCTGAAGCGGAAGGATTGGTATGCAGTCATATTTGCAATGTTGAAGGGCTGTCATCTGATGCGGTTGTTGTCCCGCGTCGACAGATATGCCTTGCGCAAACCCTAGTAGATGCTGCATGGCGAAGCTTAGTATAGAAATCATCCACTTATCTTGCCCTATCAGGGACTGGACATAGACAGCTTTCCGGTGCCTGGTGGGCTGTTACCTGGATTCAAAAGCAAGGCTGTATTGCAAGTCATTGCATGGCAATCTCACGCATCGATGAGACTAATTTCAGAGGATGATGTGAAACCGCATCGTGCGTGGGCCACTCGGGCGCTGGGCTGCAAGCGAACATCATTGGCGAGAAACGGCGGTGCATGAGAATGTGGTGGTCACTGTATGGCAGATCAGCCTCGCTTGATTGGTGCGGACTCGAGCATGGCTATCCGCGGAAGCACGTTGCGTACGCGACAGAGGCCATTCGAGGGTCGAGTGGCTGCCCGTCTCCAGAGCAGCAATGCTCCGTCCAGGCGCCTATACATTAATTGAACATATTGTATACTGGAGGTCCTCCCCTGCCGGGCCGATGCCGAGTGCAAAGGCGGCTGATAAGACGTCGTGATAGTAATAAGGAGACGATGAGAAAGGACCAATGCAGTCGGCCATTGGCGAATGACGCCATTATCCCAACCAGAAATAAACAGCGTCCGTAGACAGCTGGAGAGTAGAGTAATACAGGGTGAAAAGTGTCCTAGCACCGACCTGTACTCGAAACGCCGGCCGCCGAGCGCCCATGACCGGGTGAAGCCAATGTCCGGTCGTTGAACGCCAATACTTTTCGAAAATCCAGGACGCCGTAAAATGCAGCTGCGGGGTGGAGGCTCTGCGCTGGAGCTCAATGTGCCAGCAGACGGGCAGTCCGCGACCACGGCACTGAGACACGGCTTGCGTGGTCTGCGTGGACGGGACGAGCACCCGCAGCGTGTAGCCGGCCATTGGGGGTATATGTTGTGCGGATAGAAAATATGGTGTCGCACTGCGTGGCACGTTTAGAGGGCCGTGGCGCGCAGGGCGGAGAGGAGACGTACGCTTAGTGATCGCACTGCTCACACTTTTCGTCGTGCTTTATGACCTTGACCTTGACGATGCCGCAGGGCGTCGACAGCGAGGTGGCGCATGGCGCGGTCCCTTGTGTCTGGTGGGCGCAGCTGTACTTGTGTACGACCTTGGTGCACATGTTGGCGGTGCTCTAGCGAGGAGGGTGGTTGCACGGCGGAGAGCGCCTGCCGTGCGAGCGTGGAGGGGGAAGGCGTCGCGGAGGTGTTTGGACGCGGAAGGCGGGGCTGGGTGTGGACGCGCTGATTGGCTGTGCGGGAGTCGAGGCCAGGAAGTCGACAGACAGGCACAGGCAGGAGCAATGCGGGCGCAGCGGCGGAGGGCGAGGGCGTTTTTGTGAGTCTGGCCGAGGGGGGCAGGCGGAGGCAGTGGCAGCGGCAGAGGGACGCAGGACGCAGTGGGCGGCGATGCAGCGTGCAGCACGCAAGGTACCGCGGGCGACGGGGCAGCGAGAGGAGCAGAGGTGTACTGTAGGTGTGCGGGAGGGAGTGGTCTCAGCGTCCAAAAGAGATAGGGATGCTCTTTATAATGGAGCCATTCTGCGTGCCAGAGCGACGGTACCTCTGGACAAGATGTTAGATTGCTTCCGCTGCCGTTTGCGAAGAAGAGGAGTAGGACAGAGTACAGCCGCCGCCGTTGCACTTCCGTCTGCGCCAAAGCTCAGTAGCTCCTTCCCAGGATTGATGGGCATGGATCCCTTCGCTCCTGCCCTGGCACCAGCGGCAGCGTGAGTTGGTGAGTGCTGCGGGCGGGCGAGCCAATGGGCGCGGCCTGTGCAGCCGACGCACCACACACGCCGCCCGTCGTGGTCCCTCTGGAATCTGCAGTCTGCAGTCTGCAGCGAGTGTCTGCGCTGCTCTGGGTCTACTTCGCACTGTGGACGCCCCAGGGCGCTGCGTCCGCTTCTGGCCAGGGTCCGCACTGCAGAGGCGGCACTTATGCTCGACACGCCGCGCGTGAATTCTTGCCCGCCCGCACGCTACCCACATGTACCGCTCAGTATGGACGCCGCACATTCTGCTGCATTTCTCCGTCCCTCACCTGCGCAGCGTGCTCGCGACTCGCAGCACCGCGCCCCAACATTATCCGGCTCGCTGCTGCCATGCCCCGCCTTAGCCTGCTGCTGATCCGCCGGAGCTCGAGAGCCGCCCACTGCCATCTGCCCCGTCGTGTTTGGCCAAGTCGCACACGCCGCGCCAGATCACAGGGCTGATGGTGCCCTGCCGGCCTCCAGCTTCGCACCGCGTTTGCTGCCAACAGTGCACATGCGACGCTGCGCCGGCCCATTGCAGCGCCCTGTCAGATGCTCTCGCGCCCGACGGCTGTTTGCGCGCTGCCGTGCTCACTACACAGTATCTCTCTGCGCTGCCTCCCGAGTCATGCGTGACGGACGCTCGCCAACACGCGACTTGTTTGGGCATCAGAGGGAGCCACCCTGGCCTCCTACTATTAGACAATTGCACTACCGTTGCGCATGGCACCCATGTCGAGCCTGGCCGCTCAAGTAGAAACTCGCACACCTGTCATGCGGCGATGCAGCGAGCTCATTCCACGTCTCAGCGGGTGCGGGTGGAACGTGTAATTCAATATTCACCCACCAAGGGTTGTCCTGGCTGCCACCAAGCGTGCCATTAGCCGAGCAGCGACAAGAGTGAAGCGCCATGAGAGACCTAGAATACACTGTCTCCTCGGGGCTACAAACGGTCACAGACGTCTGTGCTCTCGAAACCCATGGCCCATGTCGAATCACCGTATTCAACATTCGACTTGTTAGCGAGATGACCAGCGTGAGCAAACGCAATTGCTCCGCACGTTGCATGCAGTTGACGTTGCAATGACACTTGGTCGTCTCCACGTCCCGCGGCCATCCACCTCGCGATTGCAGAGCCGTCAGGTCATATGCGCTGTTGTGAGGTCCAAGACTTTTTGTTGGCGCCACCACTTATGCTGTGTTGCCTGTCAAAATCTTTCGCGTCACTCTCAAACGGCGCGCAGGGATCGCACAGAGGACAAGCCTCAATGTGTCCTAGCTTGCCGGCCCGCTTCGCACCAGATCGCCATTGTGCAACCATGTCATGCACAGCTCTCCTTCGGCAGCCAAAAGCAATGACCCCATCTGCTGCCAAAAGCTACTCCGAGGGGCAGGATCACTACTCAACAGTGTCCGTTCCACTGAGGTGCGCAATAGCAATTTTCTCCATGACTCTGGACGGGGAGAATTGTTTTGTACCGCACGTCAACACTCGCGTTTGGCATGAAGTCGCTTTCGCGGCACACTCCGTTGCCCCTGCATGCATCACACGCCATCGGCTAGCCTGAATCGAACGATGTTTCTCAATACGGTCCCCAAAACATCAGCGGGGTGTGAGATCTGCGCCGGCGAATGTGAGGCGGCGGCTGCGATGCATGGCGAAGCGTGGTTTCAAAACAGCACTCACATCTGGGTGTTGAGATGCGTCGCAAGTGCAAGACACGACAAGACAAATTTAGAGCCCGCCAATGCCAAATGGGCTCGAGTACCGGGATGTAAAGCTCGGCTATGCTGGACTCCCGTACGACTCGTTGTGCCTATTGCGGGGATATGATGTTGGCACCCTCTCTGCCCTCGGACCAGTGATTCCACCAAGCCGTGTGATTGCAAGCGACGCTTGACGCGACGGACGAATGCTTGTCGCCGTATATGTATACTACAGCGTGTGAGACGATTTGGGCCTCGCCGCGTACACCCCACGACGCAGGCTCCAGGATATCGGCAGGTGTTTGTCGCATCGGCAAGAGTCATGTCACGATCCGGCACCTGTGCAAAACAATGCCGGCTCCGCTCGACTTGAAGTCCGCATTATTTGCATTGTCAAAACCAGGTGCTTGTGTCCATCTGCCATTAAGCTGGATTTCGAGGACGACTTCTCTTACTGGGTCTGACATTGCCGGAGCCAACTAGATCCGCCACTTTCCGAGCGACACTCCCCGAAAAAAAGCAAGCATGACAATTCTCGGTGGTCGCTTTATCTCAGTGAACATCGGCTACAAGTGATCATACGGCAGGGAGTCGATCGACAATGACTCGCAGCTAGCCACAGCTCCAACGCCACAGAGATCAGTAGAGTCTGGACGTAATGGTCTCGCAGCCTTTCTCGGATCTTGCACAAACGGGCATACAAGTGCTCGAGGCGATGCGCGTCTTGCTGCATGGTCGGTCCTTCAAGATCAACACTAGGGCAGAGTTTATACCAAACAGTACGACGCAGATCATGATGGGCAAGCACTAAGTTGTTGCATTTGCTCCAAAAGTTAGCTTCAGCACGATATGCATATGCACATCACCCACTATTCGGAGATCCTCCAAAGATTAAACGCCAACTACAACCTGTATTTTCCACCATCCGGCTCACGACCTGGTGTGTAAGAACATGCATCTCAATTCTGATGACGGAGAGGAACGTGTTGCTTACTGACGATATACATTTACTTCTCGCTACAACAACTACCTGCAGCCGGACAATTGACGCCCGACTAGTGCGTGGACTTGCGGAATTATACTTTGCCCCGGAGAGCTTCCGGTGGTGAGACGCGTTGGCCCAGACTACAGTAGCTTTCGTAGACTAAGTGATGCCTCAGCATTATTCTACGATGTAAAAGATGCGCATTGGCTTGTGCCATCTTCTGGATGGCTATCGCAAGGTACCGAGTTAGTATCTTCAGTTGGACTTCGATTGTTGTCCTCGATTGCAGAGACCCTGCGTATGTCACAGCTATCTACGACAATCTTACATTATCCATCTAGGTAATCAAGGCTGGCCATGCAGAGACGACTAGTTTGTCAACAGTGAGGCAGCTCCGCGGAGTCTCACGTGTTTGACCCCGCGGTTGACGTCACAACAACCAACCTCGAGGAACATCAGACGACGAGATCATACCACGGCGGAACGCACACAACGTGCTGTTGCATGGCTACAGTGTCCGTTTCGAGGCATGCAGGACGGTGTCAAGGGTTTCGAACAATGCAGAAGAGGCGATAATCTCACAATCAATTCTTCTCGATATTCTCGCTAGCCTTGCGCAGCTGCGGCATTAGAAGCCGTCGATGCCTTTCTAACCATCGAATTTATTGCCGATACGCGGCAGTTGTGGCATCGGCACAGACTTGATATGGCCATTGAGCATGCCCAAATTTTCAGCATGGGGAATGTCGACTCGCAAACATGGCAAAGTTCGACTCGCGCATGCGTCCGGCCACTCTCGGCACCTCGATCTCGCATGGGAATTTCGATGGGAATCGTCATTCGAAAAGTTCTGATTGGCTTTGCAAGGCTGACCACCCCATTGCGCGCCTCAGCAATGCGGGATACGACCTAATTGAGCAGTAGAGCGCAGGGATTACGGGTAGAACATCGCGGTTCTGCAGTGCCGCCGTTTGTTCAAACGTCGCGATGACGTGCCAAAGTAAACATTGACCCATTTCTTCAGGCACGGTCAGTCGAGCAATACAAGTGGCGGCCCACGCACCTGCTGGTTGATAAATTCACCTCGCTCCTTTTCTTGATAAATTCCTCCTCTTTACTACAGCTCTTGAGATTTTTACCATATGGCGTCTCAGATCCTTGCAACAGCATCAAACGTAGCAGAGAAAGCCAAGAACATGGCGGGCGCAAAGGATACCAAGATTGCGCAGCTTGCTGCTGACACCAAGGATATCAACGACGACAGCTGGAGAATCACGAGCGATTATGGCGTTAAGCAGAACAACACGGATGAGTGGTTGAAGGTGGCAACCGAGGACAAGCAGGGTCCGATGTTGTTGGAGGACCACTTCGGTCGTGAGAAGGTATGTGCCGACGTGTAGCACTTCACCCATATGAACCAACGATATCTAACACCATAAAGATCCACCGCTTCGATCACGAGCGCATTCCAGAGCGTGTCGTTCACGCCCGTGGATCTGGGGCGTTCGGAAAGTTCACACTCTTTGAGTCGGCGGACGATGTTACTTCTGCTGGTGTACTTACCGACACTTCGCGCGAGACACCTGTTTTCCTGCGGTTCTCGACTGTCCTTGGAAGTCGTGGATCTGCGGACACTGTTCGCGATGTTCGTGGTTTTGCAGTCAAGTTCTATACCGACGAGGGAAACTGGGATATTGTTGGTAACAACATTCCGGTTTTTTTCATCCAGGGTAAGTTCAACACTACGACATATGAACGTCTTCAGCTGCTAACGCCCATGTCGACGCCATGAAGTTCCCAGACGTTATCCATGCAGGAAAGCCAGAGCCTCACAACGAGATTCCTCAGGCACAGTCTGCGCACAACAACTTTTGGGACTTTCAATTTCTTCATCCCGAGGCCACCCACATGTTCATGTGGGCAATGTCCGACCGAACGATTCCTCGATCCTACCGTATGATGCAGGGTTTCGGTGTCAATACCTTTACTCTCACAAATGATAAGGGCGAGCGAAGCTTCGTCAAGTTCCACTTCACCCCAGAATTGGGTGTACACAGCTTCGTCTGGGACGAGGCTCTCAAAATTGCAGGACAAGATCCTGACTTCCATCGCAAGGATCTCTGGACTGCCATCGAGAGCGGTGCTTTCCCCAAGTGGAAGTTTGGTATCCAGGTCATCCCTGAATCCAAGGAGAATGACTTCGAATTCGACATCCTTGACGCCACCAAGGTTTGGCCAGAAGAGCTTGTACCCATTCGCTACATTGGTCAGCTTGAGTTGAACAGAAACCCCGACGAGTTCTTTACCCAGACTGAGCAGGTTGCTTTCTGCACAGGCCATGTTGTCCCAGGTATTGGCTTCAGTGACGACCCACTTCTGCAAGGTCGTAACTTTTCCTACGCGGACACTCAATTGTCTCGCCTTGGAGTTAACTGGCAGGAGCTGCCAATCAACAAGCCTGTTTGCCCCGTCATGAACTTCAACCGTGATGGAGCCATGCGCCACACTATCACACAGGGAAAGGTTAACTACTGGCCTAATCGCTTCGAGAAAGCACCGCCCGCGAAGGCAGAAGAGGGAGCCTACATTGACTTCCCCGCAAAGGTCGCTGGTATCAAGGCACGCACCCAGAGCAAGAAGTTCAGGGAGCACAAGAACCAGGCCGAGCTGTTCTACAACTCCATGTCACAACCTGAGAAGATGCACATGCAAGCCGCTTTCGCGTTCGAGCTCGACCACTGCGACGAATCTCTTGTCTACAATCGCATTTGCGAGCGTCTGTGCGAGATCGACTTGGAGTTGGCCCAGTCAGTGGCTGAGATGGTTGGCGGAGACATGCCCACCCAGCAGACAAGGCCGAAGCACAACAAGACAGCAAAGGGACTTTCGCAGACCGAGTACGCTCCGGAGACACCTACCATCGCGACCCGTATGGTTGCCATTATCGTCGCCGATGGATACGACAAGGTCGCTTACGATGGCATCAAGGCAGCATTGACCGCGCAAGGAGCACTGCCATTCACCATCAGCCCCAGGAGGAACAACATCTTTGCCGAGGGTGAGGACAAGAGCTCAGGTGGCGTAAAGGCAGACCACCACCTCGAGGGCATGCGCTCGACCATGTTCGACAGTGTCTTCGTCCCAGGTGGTGCCAAGTCTGTCGAGACTCTACGCAAGAACGGCCGTGCCGTGCACTGGGTCCGCGAGGCATTCGGTCACTTGAAGGCCATTGGCGCAACTGGCGAGGCCGTCGACTTTGTGCGCACGGCAGTCGATCTTCCTGGCATGGACTTCTCCACCGCCGGTGATGTTGTTGAGTCGTATGGTGTCGTTACCACCAGCCAGGTCCAGCCTGGGAGCTTCAAGGAGGCCCTCAAGATGGCCAAGGGTGCTAAGGACTTTGCTTCTGCGTACACCTTTGCGATCTCGCAGCACAAAAACTTCGATCGTGAGTTGGCTGGTTTGAGCACGATGGTTGCGTATTAGATTGAGCATGCGCATGTCCTCCAGTTGTTGAGGACCGATAGCAATATACCCGAAATCAAGCTTTAATGAATAGGGATTTCTTCCACAAATTCTCTTTCCACTTTGGTGCTCACAATTTGCCTCGGTAGGATGACTTGTGCATGTCTTTGCAGTGTTATTTCTCGTTTTATCTGAGTACCACTAACAATACTCCTAGCAGAGCATGATCTACCTTCTTCAAAGTCAACTCCAAATCTCCATCCATGGCCCATAGCAGAACCAGCATCTCACCTCCTTCCACATCTCCTCGCCTCAAGCTCTACCCCCTCGACTTCCGCCTTTCCACCTTCCCCACACACCGTCCCGGATGCCACACCGCCAACAGCCACACCGCAACCACAACCGGCATAAACTCGAGCGTCCCAAAATAGACCTCATGGGTATTCAAATCCCCAAACAATCCCTGCGCCGTCTCCGCCAACCGAAAGCACACACGCAGATAGAACCACAACACCGCCGCCACGAACCCCGCGTAGAACCCCTTTCCACACACCTTGACCACCTCACCCCTCGCCCGCAGCGCAAACAGCGCAAAAAGAATAATAAAAACCAAAAACGTACCCGCCTGCACGACCAGGCCCGCAAGTAAGATATTATTCGGCGTGGTTGTATCTTTCCGATTCGAGCTCGCGACCCCAATCAGCGCGGCGCCAACAATCTGCACAACCGTCGCGACGACGTCGCAGCTGATGAAGATTGCTAAGATCAATTTAGGCCGTAAAGGTGCGAAGCGCGGATCCGTGGCGGAGATGAGGATGGAGAGGATGGTGTAGATGGCGGCCGCGAAGAAGACGGGGGCGACGACGATGAAGAAGTATTGGATGACGAAGAAGGAGAGCTTGTAGGGATTACGGCGGGCGGAGAGGGAGCGGGAGATGTAGCCTATGATTTCCTGTCGCCTCACATATTAGATTTGCAGATCCGGATGCGAATGCCAGACGGAGTAAACATGGTTTGGGAAGACGTACGAATAATATACCGACGATCATCGTGCTAAAGTACCACGTCCTATACTTGAAAAGCTGCCATACGTGCGCGATGCCGGCGAGGAAGAAGAGCACGCAGGCGAGGACGGCGAGGGCGAAGGAGGGCGTGAAGCCGTAGATTATGATTGACGCGTCGCCATCTTCACCTGGGGGCGGCCAGCTGGGATCGATATATCCTCTTACTGGTGGTTGAGACATTATGCCGTTGTTACGCGAACGTATATAAAGCTCGTCGTCCTCTTTCAGCTTTATTGGATTTCGATGCCTTGCGATCCGATCAATGCAGCAGTTCCATCACCTTGCGCACGAATAATTCAAACTTGGACAGGAGGCGAGAGAAAGATGTTGGAGCGGCGCGATTCTGGCGGGAAACATTATTTCTGCTACTTTTCAAGCTTTGAGCGACACCTGTCTGGGCCAAGACAAACGTTCTGATGTTGTCGTTGTCTTCGCGATCCCTGGGGCAAGTCAAGACGAATGCGGCTACGCTAATAGTCAAGATTCGCTAAGACTTACTGCTTAGGCACTAAGCAACGACAGTGCTTGACGGCTGACGTTCTTAAGTGGATGTGAACTTCGATCTCGAATCATGCTGCCTTGCTCAGCCACGCTGCCGAGAATCGAAATTGTTGCTCTCGTGGAAAAACAGTCCTTTACCGTACCGAACATGCGAAGATACATCTGATTGTTACGAGCTATGTATCAGGCTTGCTGTGCGCCACGGGATTGTCTAAAGTGCCCTGTATGATTATAACGATGTGTAGAGCTGTATAATATCAGGCGGTAAATCATATAGTGCCTCACCAAAGATCTAGTCCTTCGTGTATCACCTGCGATGATGCAATCATCTTCACATATGTAGAAGTCAATCGTGGAGTTGTTGCCGATACAATCAGGGTTCTCTTCTGACATAATACAGCCTGTGATAATGCTTGTACTTGTAGCTTCTCAGAAGAATGGCTGCGGAATCTTGAAATGACGCAGAAGGCGTAGTCCATGAGCAAGATCTAAAATACTCACAGCTCGGACTAGCATCCATCCTTCTTCATCGTCTCAACTTGCGCCTCATCTATCACTTCCTCGCCCAAGGTGATCTTCGGTCCGGTGAACCACTTCCTTGCGTCCACAAAGTAATACGTCAAGCTCCCTAGCCAGACCGCACAGTTGATCACGACGGTGTAATTCATAGTCTCGGCTGTTGGACTCGGGCCGCCGACTGGCATCATCGAGAGCACAGTTCCGAAAACTAGGAACACGATTGCGATCCAGCCTATAGGCTTAGAGAGTGCGCCAGTGTAGAAAGGTCCCGGCTTGAACTTTTTGCCACCCCAGACGAGACGACAGAAAATGGGGACGCCCCAGGCTACATTGTTGCCTGCAACAGCAAGCGAAAAGAGTGCGGAGGCCGCTGCTGGTGCGATTAAGCAGAGCAGACCAAGAACGAGGGCTAAGAAGACACAGCCCCATACTGCACGGAATGGAATATAGCCCATACGTGTCGAGATGCGGCGGAAGAAACCGCTGAAAGGGAGAGCGCCATCCCTGCTGAAAGCTATACATATGGTCAGAACTCGAATATGATGAATCAGACTGATTAGCTTACCCCAACTTTGTCGACTAGCAGCAACCAGGAGACTCAGACCCATCAAGAATTGCACAATGAACAATAAACTCATCAAGGCCAACGCACCCTTCTTACCGACGGCATCATAGTAAATCTGCGCCATGGGCTGTCCATAACTGCTTCCCAGAACAGACTCGATATCAGGATTTATACAGGCCGCAATAACAATCACGATAATCCAGCCAAACAGCCAGCAAGACCCAATGGACATAAGAATACCATATGGCACCGCTCTTGTTGCATTGGCCGCCTCTTCCGACATATGAACACAAGAGTCGAATGCACCTATTGTCCAGATAGGGCTGAGCCAGCTCAGAAACCAAGCCCATCCAGTTGGCCAAGTTGTCAAATTTCCAGCGGTGGCAAATAGGAATTTCCCGTCGTTTCGTTCTTTCGCTCGGCCAATAGGAAGCGCAATGATGGTCGCAGCAATGAGAGCGAAGTTTGCAATGACAAACACGGTCTGAAGTCTTCCCATCACCCTAGAAAGAGTGGAGGCTAGGACGCCGTGCGCGAGAACGCAGCACATAAAAACGACGTACACGATGCCGTTGGAAGGTGTCCATTCGCCGTCGCGGGCTATGACGATAACGGAAAGGAACATGAGTGCAAAGCCGTAATCAATCGAGCAAAGGCCTCCGACAAGCCCTGGTCTCGTTAGCTTCCACGACTCTCATCTTCAAAAAGTGCCAGACTCCTACCGAGGGTGTTGCTATAACCGACCAGGAAGCTTAATGCGTTACGCGTCCCAGGAGACGCAAAATAATGTGTCCAATAGTACAATCCTCCAGATGTTGGCATTGCCGAGCCCTAGAACGAGTTATCAATGTGTGCTTGCGGACATTGGGTTGATCGAGAAATTACCATATCAGCCATTGCAAGACCAACGATGAAGATGAAGCCGCTAGCGACAAACCATCCCTTTCGAGCATCAGTATACGGTCCTCATTCGAACATGGATTATTTTACTGACCCACACGAGACCCGCGGGTCCAGCCGGCAAAGAATAGGCCAAAGTCGAAGCAATTGACGGAAGAAGTCCCATTATCGAAAATGCAATTCCTGCCCGCAGTGGATCAACTACCAAATATCAAGTCCCATAATCTATGACAAGACGTACCAAAAACTTCAATCATCGTGAAATTTCTCCTGAGTTCCTGTTTGTATCCAAGCGAGGCTGTTCTTCATGAGACCTCGTTTCTTGGACCTAGTCTGACCAGGAGACCAACATACCCAGCTTCGCAGCATCATTTTCGCTTGCCAGCCCCTCTGCGTCCGCAGTTTCTGAAGCCCGGCTCTCGGGCTTGGACTTGGCAGGTGCTTGTTGCGACATGATAACCACTTTCGTAGAACAGGACGTTCCTTTGAGCTGGTGTCGAATGACTTGTGGCCGAACACCACGGAAATAAGTAAACTCAGAGCAAACGAAAGTGACAAGGGAGACTTCCTCCTGCTTTTATTCGAGCCGTACAACTCTGCAGGCATGATCGCGAAGCAATCTATTGTGTCTTATCGCTCGGGACAGATCCAAAGCATGCCATTCGAAGCGGTTATCGCCCGCGAGTGCGATGGCTGTTCAATAGGCAGTATTGTGTCACTGCTTACCGTTACTCCTATGCTTATTGCAGATGCTGACACCGGGGTGTGTCCGTCCTGGACGCTAATAGGGCGGGCGCGTGGAGGTATGCAAAGCTTATCGATGCGTCCAAAGCTTGAGATAAGACGAGAACAGGCCTCGACCAGTGATTTGACATTGTTGTGACCGTTCACACTAGGTCGAACACCTGGGGTTGGCCAAGAGGCGGAGAAAGTTGACTGGAATCGCACGATTCGCGAGGGTTCCTCCAGAATGAATCTGGTGGTAGTTACACGACTGTAAGGCACGTATCACAGCAGTATGCAATCGCTGGCATTACTTCGTAAGCGCTAGAGCGTCGATGATCTGGAGATTTTGTTTACTACGAAGATTTTCGTACAGGATCACGCAGGTGTGGGAGAGGGTCGCGATTGAGGGGTAACGTAGGTAGGTTGGGTCTTATCTTCAACCCGATTACGCGACCCTTGCGTGCTCTCGCGTCGCGTCAATAGGCGTGGAGAAGCTGGTACTGTGTATTCAGATACTAACCATTCATTCAAGTCTGATGACAGCGAGGCGTACGTCCAGCACGAGAGACATTGCAGGTTGTGTGCAATACGTTGCGCTCTCAAGCATCAGATCAAGACGCGATGCGGATTCTCCTCAATACACATTGATTTTAGACTCATGCACTCTGGGCAGGAGCCTCACATTCATTAAGAGATAGTTGTACAAGGTGAGCGGGTTGAACATCGTACCTGGAAAGAAGCGAGAGTGCTGAAGAGGCTGCGACTGCTCATTTTTACAGATTAGCTCATGACTTCAGTATTCTGTTTCTGTCTCGATGAATGTCGATGCTAGAGATGAGAAGAAAGCTGTGTTTGATCAAAAGCAACGTTATGATTTACGTCACGCATGTTTCGGCTCCTAATAAATCCACCAGGAACTTACTGTATGGCAGGCTTCCATGAGGGCAATTGTGCGCTAATTCAGTTGGTGGTTCCATGATCTCTCGCTTATCTTGCTTATGCTAGACATCCAACACTCTTCACCTAGCCACATCCTGGCTTACAAGCTGAAATTACGGGGCGAAACTACGGGGCGAAACTGCGCCTTGCAGTCGTGCTAGACACTCTATTAGCAAGCCGTCTGTCGAGGGGCATATCCGCTTTAAATAAGTCACTCGTGCAATCCAACGTAAGCTCGGCAGGATGTGATCCGTTCTCCGCGCGGACTGCCCCCAACAAGACACAAGCTGCAGGGATGCTTATTCAGACTCAGCCGCAAGTCTAGTCACCTTAAGGCGTCCTGTGTGAGTCCAGATCACGCCTCGCCTAGTCATCTTCGACAATAATTTCAGTGATGACCCCCTAAGAAGCTCCAACAAGCCATGTATTATGCAAGAATGCAGAACGCCCGAAGAAATCATTGAAAATCGATCGGAGGACCGATTCCTTACAGCCGCCAGCTCTTCCTCGCCCGCGCAGTCGAGTAATAATGGACTCCCACATCTATGCCGACCAACACACCCGCACACGACTAGGTGGGGCTTCCGCTAAGCAGGAATTCCACGAAGACTCAAGATATGTGACTGCCGAGTTGTCACCGAATTTCCACTTTATAACAGGAAATACTGGATCCACACACAACCAACAGCCTGAACGACCTGGCTTTTCGATTCAGGATTCACGTGCCTACCACAAATTTAACCGCAACAATCCTGCGGCCGAACCATTATTCTCTAAGACGGATGCATTCGATCCTGGGAAAGAATGCCCGACGCGACGAGACTTCCGCACATCTCGATTCACGTGGACGAACGTAGCTATAATCTTACTGTGCACTATCTCGACTCTTCTCTCCGCTCTCTTTGCCACGCTGGCACTCAAAGGCCAACGTTATGGAAACTTTGTCGGCAATGAGTTCGATTCGAAGATGACATTCTCCGCGGCCATTCTTTGGACGTCAGTCTTGGCTAAGACCATTGAATTGACCTTCGTCACCGCGTTCGTTGCTTTCCTTGGCCAAGTTTTCAGTCGAAAAGCGTTTTTGCAAAAAAGAGGCCATGGTGTGACGCTCTCGGAGATGACTTTGTGGCGCTGGGTCGTGCAGCCTGGCACACTCTTCACACAGCCCGAAATCGCGAGATACGCGGGGTTCTCATTGTTGGGCATCCTTACGCTACTCAGTGCTGCCCTATCTACGTTGTATGTGACTGCGGCTACCGCAATCGTGCAACCTGTTCCGAAAGAAAGCGAGTGGCACAACAAGATCGTGGCTGGCTCGGTGACTACCGATTTCGCCAATTTTAAACATATACAAGACTCCTGCAGACTCCCGATAGCACCTGGCATCGACGACACTTATTCAAGCACTACTTGCATGCAGATTTCGCACGCAGCAAGAAGTATGTTTAATGAGCAAGCTTTCCTTGCCACCTGGAGCGAATCATTGGAGTTTAAACACGAAACATCGAATCAAGAGGAGCGCCCAGCCGTTGTCGGGCTGCAGTACGAAAATTCTACTGTTGTTCCCCAGTGGATCAACATCATCGATACAACGGAGGCTTCCAGTCAACATCAGAGAGTTATCAACAATGTTACACTTGCTTTGCCTCACATCGGCGTTGTCGACGCAATACACGATAAGAGGAATCGAATGCCGCAATCGGAAAGTACCAATTCGATAGGACCGTACTCCTTATGGGCATCAGTGCCGTCGCCAATGATCAATGTCTTGTGTGTACACATGACAGAGAAAGAGCTTGAACCAATAGTGTTCTCATCCTGGCCGCAGAACAAGACTGTGAACGCCGAGAATTGGTTCACAGCGGGCGAATTCCTAACTTGGGAGCCCTCAGTCGACCCGCACGTCATGGATTTGGCAACGACCACCAACAAAACAGCGGTCGACGACATCTTCGAGTGGTATAAGAAAGACACCCAAACAATGCTCGATTACCCACCAGTGTTTCCCCTATTACCAAAGCCCTTCAATACAGTTTTGAATCACACCAGCTTTTTCCCGGGCAGATCTGCTATCTATGTGTTGGGACAAGGCGCCGCAAGCCCGGACGCCAGCTATAAAGGGCCTGACCTAAGGGGTCAGTACCCGCTTTGCAGGATCAAAGCCGGTATCACTCCGGATTGCAGTACAAGATACAGCACATCAGTTGCCGGTAGCAAGGTAGAGGTACTTTGTGGTGATCGCGCCGGAGACATGGCATATATAAAAACGAACGCCTCCGCCAGCACGATAACAGGGCACCCCAACTGGCGTGACTTGGGGACCGACTGGTCAAGCAGCTTATCACTCCACACTGGGATAAGTGACGGCTATGCTAGCAACAATCGACTGTTGATGCAGCTCCTGTTGAACTCCGGAGACAAAGGGAATGTCGACCTGAATCCCAAGCTTCCTAGCCTGGCTGAAGCACTAGCCAGCCTCGCAAGTGACACGTTAGTCTTGGCAACGAAAAACGCCCCTTTCGTGGAGTACTTTGTAAGTCTGATCACCCAATACACAACGCTGTGTCCAGGTGGTCTTTGCTGATTATTTACAGAACTACACTCTGCCTTCCAATTCTAGTTCGCTGAAATATCCAGAGGAGCAGTGGTTCAAAGCCATGATCAAGTCTCAAGAGTACGCTTCGGGTGGGGTTGCCACTGCGACAAAAGGATGGCTGGGGGTCCTCATAGCTACCTTCGTGATCAATTCTCTGATGCTGGTGTACTTTATCATACAACCAGGTCTTGTCACGGACATTTCGCAGCCGCCACAACTATTCGCACTTGCTATCAATTCACGACCCACACGAGCTCTCGCAGGGAGCTGTGGAACAGGTCCTGAAGGCAAACAGTACAAAGTCAGATGGGCGATCGACCACGAGAGAGAGCACTTTTCTATGCGCCCATACCCAGAAGAGGATCCTGCGCTTCTCCCCAATGAGTACGATTCTGGGTCTTTCCAAGTTACGGATGCAAAACCTGGCAGAAGTAGTGGCATGCTCGCTTCTCTCGCTCCAACTTTCACTCGCGCAAGGCGCAGTCGGCGATCACGTTCCAGACTGTCCGCAAGGTCAAGCCCAGGGACCAGCACTGAACGACTTCGAGCACCAAGCCGGGGTGGAAGCACTCCATCTTTCCAGTCTGAGAATGAGCTTGAAGAGTTAGAACGTGGGAGACAATACGCCAGAGGGAGTTATGGCAACAGCGTCGTCTAAATCTGAAATCATATAGCTGTTGAAATGTTGAAAGAATTATATGACACCGAGATCAAACATTATCGTCGATATGTATGCACAAACCAGGGCAACCTTTCACATAATACCATAGGACGTTGATACTCTGAGTGAATTACTTGAGAAGAAGAACGAGCTCAGGCAATATCTTAGGATCCATAAACTTTCTCCTAGCATCATGCCAGTGTGTAAACAATATGGTATCGAGTTGGAACACACTCTGTCTCGAGAGCACATAACGCGCCAAACACTCGCCACACATCAAGAAACGTTCTTCTCATATTCTTAATCATCTTCATTCTCCACTATACTATTTGCTCTCATCGATCCCAAACCTCTCCTCCCCATCCGCACCTCTACTCCACCCCAAAAAATACCTTTTCCCCACAAACAGCTTCTCAAACTCCTTCTCCCCCATGCCCTGCGCCTCCGGCGGAATACTAGCCAGCATCCTCGATCCTGCAACGAGACTTGCCTGTGCCGCGATGCTGCACGGGTTCTTGGGCAGCATGCCCGTGAGCTGCAGCATGGAGACTGAGATGAGCGCGCAGACGAACATGCCCGCGAGCAGGCCCTGCAGAAAGCTAGTCGATACACGGCTCTGCTGCAAGCGCAGGGTATGTGATGTCGCGGTGCCGTTGAGGATCCGCAGCTGCGCGTCCACGGTCCCGTTGCTGCGGCCCTGCGCGGTTAGTGTGTGCGCAACGACGACGCCGTACGTGGTCTGGATGCGCGCGTATAGTTGGTCGAAGTTTTCGCGCTGCAGGAGGTGCATGTCGAGGGTGTTTGGCGTCTTGCTACGTAGGAAGTTACTGAAGCAGGGACCGATATTGCCTTGGTATGACGTGGAAGGGTCGTTGAATACGCTCGGGAGTTCCACGTGGGAAGGTGACCCCGTTCCCAGAATTTTTGTAGTTTGCTCGTGGACCGAGAGCGTCTCGATGGCCCAGCCGGGGAAGGAGAAGCGTACGGATGCGTCTGCCTCGTGCAATTCGCTCCAGCATTGCACGATGTTGATGTCCGTAGCGGTAGTGCTGTTGCCTGACCAGATCCCATAAATAGCCCAGGCTATTGGACAGTCTTTGTTGTAGGAATCTTTGCCGGGCTTCCACGTTGCAAATGTGCCGTTGTCGAATTGTACAAGGCTTGTCCAGGTCTCTGAGGCGTTTCCCCCTTGCAAGTCTGTACAGCGGTCCATCATCTCTGGCCACTGGACATTCAGGTAGGTATCGTCAAGCGGCTGGATAGTGACCTTGTTTTGTGGCACGAGAGTGCAGTTCAGTCTTCCTGCTCGAACCGAAGTTTGTACCACGATTGCTGTCATGTTTGGGCCGGGAGATGAAGGTGACAGCGATAGCATGGGAACAGCGTATGATTGATAGACACCGATAGGGTCATTCAGCAGGCCGTACGCTGCCAGGCGAGCGGTCCGCTTTGTTGTCTCGTTCATTGTGGTAGCGACTTCTGAGAAATTGGAGAACGTGTCCATGCGGACAACATCGACATGAGTTTCCCGACCCACCGGATTCATGACGAAAAGGCCAGATACGGCAACTGTAAGAAACGATCCAAGCATTACGCTTAGAGTGGAAGCCCCTACTGCGAAACGCTTGCTCTTGATGGCGATCCAAAAGGCGTCGGCTTTCCATGTGTATATCGTTTTATCCAGTACTGCTGACTTCGTACTAGCTGCCGCTTTCCTGAGTTGCGCGTATGGATCGATGATGTGTAGATCAAAGTCAAAGACGGAGAAGATAAACTTTGTTGATGCCATGACCACCGCAGGCACAAGAGCTGTACCTAGCTGCGCATCCTTCAGGTTGGCGACTTCCAGTAAGCCGTCACTGCGCTGTGATCTCTGGAACATAATCTCAAGGGCGACGACAAGCCCCAAAGGCATCAGGAGCACAACAGCTCGAGCATACCAGGATAAGCTCATTGGGCGCCAGTGCTGCTGAGCTGTGCCCGCTGTATGATGTTTGGCTTGCTGATTTCCTTCGATGAAGTACGTTTCGATCTTGCTACGAGAATTTTTCTGCGTTGTTTCGAGGCGGCTGCGATATTTCCCTTGTATAGCAGTTTGGAGGTCCTGGATTGACCATGATCCAGTCCCGCGAAAACTTTCGTTAAGACCCTTGCTATGTCTTAGGGTTGAAGCAAGTCGAGCGATTGATGTTGTATCCTGTAGCAGATGACTAGGGGTCCGCTGGAATACCAGTACGAGCAAGATGATAAACACGCAACCAAGGATAGCTTCGATCAGTCGCAACGTGCGTTGTTGTACGAAAAGCCGCTGATGGTCATAGGAAATTGAGCCTTTGTGGTCCAAGCCGGTTTCCGATGAGTTGGCTACCAGCATGTACTGTTTTGCAAGCTGAGTGACAAGACCGCGGTAAGCGGCTGTCGCCCCCCTGGTGAGAAATTCGGGATTGGAGGCGTCCACGGCGGACCTTGAGTTTTGCGACAGCAGTATGAGGCTTATGAAGGGCTGAAGGTAGCTAGTTCCACTACTGTTATCCAGAAGTTCATGCCCTTCTGAGACCGAAACAGAGTCTAATGTTTTCTGTATACCGTTGTTGATTCGATCAGCACTAAGTGAAGAAGGTAAAGGCAGAGGTGAGCTCGGTACCGCGCCAGTAAGAGCTCCAAGCTGATCTAGAGTTACCGTGCTGTAGGACATGTTTATCTTTGGTTTGCAAAACAACGCCGTGCTGTTCGTGAGTGTTGAGCCTGTATCTTTATACAGAATAATGACAACAATGCGGCTGAGGTCATCCGCCGTACCATCCCCGTCGCAACGCTCGAAGAATAGATCACCGTACCAGGCGCTATTGTTCTTCCCCATCCTGGTACTTCCGACCTGCAAAGTCCTATTTTTGGTTGGGAATTGACTTATACGGCAGTCGTTGGTCGTAGCTGCCATCGTAATATCTTCCCAGTAAGCAGCATTGAGGACACGCTCATTTTTCACAGTTTTGTTGACGCTGGCTACGTCACATTCAAGGCCGGCTGTGATAGTCTTCACCGTGGCATTCACCCTGAAAGAGGTCGCTGGGAAGGAGTTAACGAATACACACAGCCATGTGCAGCAGATATATACGTACAGGGAACTTTGTTGTATGGTCTAAATCGCTCTGCAACAACCTCCGAATTCGTGCCAAAGGGATAATCCACCTCCTTGAGGTTCAAGCTCGTAAGCAAGGAAGCCGTACTAGCGTCAACTGTGCTCGCATTGAATGATTCGAACTCGAACTGCTGAACCATCTCGATGCGAGTTGACATGGGTAGGTTGCCAAAGTGAGGAACGAACAGGCCGGTCGACAATACGATGACAATCTTCAGAAACAACGATCCCAGGAGAACCAGAGCGACAGGCCAGTGACGATGCTTGAGCGATCTGATGAAAGATGACAGTGGATTCGGAGAGATATAGTCAAGGAACAGGTTCTTCGAGGCCGTTTGACGTCCCTTCGCTAGCTCAATCCATGGTTGCATGTGGCGTGTACGATAGTCTATCTGGGTCCAAAAGGTCGCAACGAGGGTAAAGACTGTGTCGCCATATCAGATCAGGATCTTGCCAAGCGCGAAGGTGACGTACCAGCTGTAGGACCATACGTCCAGACATAGACCAAGCTTGAGTCCACGGGTCCAAACCCATGCTGCTGATCCGCAATCTTGTTAACAACCTCAAGGCTGACAATTAAGACTAGGATCGCAAGACTGATCGTCAAAAGCACCCAACGGCGCAGCATGAGCGGAACCCATGCTTTCTTTTGGCGAGTCACGTCATCAATTTCTACTTCTGCACCCAGCAGTAAAGATTGCGTCGACGATAGTTGATGCGGGACCGCGGAATTTGGCTGTGTAGTCTTGTTGGGCTGTGATGTGAGCGGAATGGCCTTGTCGTCAGCGTGCATCTCGCACTCAGATACCTAGCCAGCGCAAGTCAATGATTTTAGTCACAATGCCAGGGTATGGGAAGATATTGGAGTGGAAGTACCGGCGGAGAAAACCATTGCAAAGGTGTTGTGGCTGTACCCAGGCTGAAGGCTAGGTACCAAGATGCGGCGTAGTCGTTCAAGTTTCAAGACTTAATTACCGGTACGCCTGGGCGCTTACGGGGCACACACAGCACAATTAGCAGCAGCCACGGTAGGCTAAATATCCGTTTACAGAAAACAAGAATCCGAAAACAGTGAATTCAAGGGTGCTTGTAACGATAGAGCAGGAGACGAGGCTTCCCGCTCCCTCAGCCCTATTTAAGCTACCTAACGGCGGATTGGTAGTTGTGTAGTTGATTGTTAGCGAATACCCGCTGTTCTATGTCTTCATCTTTTTTCGTTGCTCGCATGAAGAATTTGGTGTCCTGTGTAGGGCAGCAGCTTTTTAGACATCTTCGCCGAAAGTACACCGATGCGAGACGAAGTGATACACAGCACAGGAAGGTGGTATGAACGTACCACCTCCGACCCACTTCTCCAAAAGCGGGGTAGGTCAGCAATGCGGGCCTGTCCACGAACGTGACTCAGTGGCTGCCTCACGACACGATTGATATACAAAGGCTTGGCTGCGCATGCTCAAGAACCATAGCCCATAACTCGGATTCTCGCACTCGAAGTCAGATATTCTGCAAATCTCCTTAGCGTGAACCATGGCACAAGCACCTACAACGCCCGCTGGCCACCAGCATAACGATGCATATGAACAGAATTGGCTCCGTGTGGACGATACACATGAGGTATACTACGAGCAATACGGAAAGAAAGATGGAAAACCAGGTATGTAGATGTCATGAACCGTCTGTTCCGCATACTCATCTGCCCTAGTAATTTTTCTGCACGGCGGACCCGGCGGCCACACCAGCAAAGCCAACACGGAATTCTTCTCACCTCAACACTATCGCGTTGTCCTACTCGACCAGCGAGGATCCGGAAAATCTCGCCCGCACGCTTCAACCAAAGACAACACAACCTGGCATCTCGTCTCTGACATCGAAGCACTCCGCAAACACCTCCAGATCCCCAAATGGCACATGGTCTTCGGCGGATCCTGGGGCTCTACCCTGTCTCTCGCCTACGCGCAGACTCACCCTGAAAGTGTAGGAAGTCTCGTCCTTCGCGGCATTTTCACCGTGCGCGCCGTCGAGCTAGCGTGGAACTTCAAGATCGGTGGCTCGAACATGCTGTATCCAGATGTGCACGAAGAGTTTGTCAACTTCATCCCCGAGAACGAACGAGATGACTTATTCGATGCGTACCACAAGCGCATCATGTCCGAGGACACGAGCATTAGCCACCCCGCAGCTAAAGCGTGGAACAAGTTCGAGATCCTGCAGAGCACGCTGTATCCCAACACTGAGGGGTTGGTGAAGTTGGAGGATCCTGTGTTCCTGCTCCCGCATGCGAGGATGGAGGCGCATTATTTCAAGAACAAGGCGTTCTTGGAAGAAGGGCAGTTGATCAAGAAGGAGAATGTCGACAAGATTAGACACATCCCGACGACGATTGTGCAAGGAAGGTATGATGTTGTGTGTCCGCCGGCGACTGCGTGGGCGCTGCATAAGGCGTTCCCGGAGTCGAAGCTGCACTGGATTCATGATGCGGGACATGCTGCGACGGTGAGTATTGTGGTGGAGTATGGCTAGTGGACTTTTGCTGATATGATGTAGGAACCTGGCACGAAACAGAAATTGATCGAGGTTTGTGATGAGTATGCCAGCCTTTCGATCTAGATTGCTCGAAGAGGCAGCAAGGTGGTCAATCGATGTCTACAACAAATTGTTGCTGCATGTCATTGCGTGGCTTGTACAGGGATGGTACAGATCCCGGACTGCTTTATAAGAGATTGGATGGCTTCCGCAGTACCTCTCACTCCTATCAGGATGAGTCAAAATTACCTTGTTTCCGTTGCCATGCTCCATTGTATCTGCCAGGGTGCTGTACAACCGGGAAATTCGACTAGGGACACGCGTCGTTTAGCTTGCGATACAGAAAATTATAAGCCTGATCAACCCCAGATCATGTAGCCATCAAAACTGATTCTACATCCACTCCAACGTATTTTGTACTTTGGCCGACTGGATAGTGTGCCCGTCTCATTCATTCCGTCATTCATTCGTGACGATTATCTAGGGAGTCATGGTCGCTATCGAAATTATCCTCACCACCGTCAGACCCCCTCTTCCGTTTCGTTCCATGTCCGGCTGAAACTCTTGGCCCATCATCGAATGGGAACAAATACGTTCCGAGCGGCTCCCCCACAGCATCCCAGATTCCATTCACCCAACCATGCTTCTTCAACGAACACCCTTCACGCACTAGTCTATCGCTCAATGTATTGGAACCAGAGTTAACAAGCGACACCCTCAAGCTGGCAAGTCTCTCCTGGTTATGTTGCGGCTCGACCCAGCTCGTGAAAACCAGTTCCGGCTCCAGTGATTTGCTGTCAGTGTCAATGTCCCAACCATGAGGCAAGATGAACATAGCGGATGGCTCGCTCTGAAATGGTCGCGATTGTAGGCGTGCGAGTCGGACTTCATGGCCAGAATGCAGCGCCCGCACCACTGCCGACATCATCTTGATCCTCGTGAATCTCGCAGCATATGTCTGGCTCGATGGCGATGGATCTCGATCGAAATCGAGACTGCGCTGCATGAACTTTGCCAACCGAGATTCGCGCCATCTTCGTCTCAATTGAGCAATGAGAGCCTCGATTATGTCCTGCTCCGTTTCATTGAGTATGCTGTATGGTTCTCGTGCTCGCAACGCTTCATCAGTATATGCGCCACGGAGCACTTGCATCTCGCGTTGGTCCAAGCGAACGCGTTCATCGGGTAATAGCGCAAATATCCAGCCCTGGGTTTGCATTCCTTGAGCAGTAATCTTAGGTGATCTGAATCGACAATGTTCGATGAAGAACTGGCCGATGTCAGGACTTGGCGCCCGTATGAGACATTCACCGAACTCGATGTACGATTGAACCGTGTGGTTGAGGATGTTATCACAGTTATGAAGGATTTCGCCATTCATTAGTATCAGAGCAAGCAGAATAGCTGATAAGCTGAACTGACCAGATCTGGTGAGTGGCGAAGCAATGCTGGTGTCCAGACGTGATGAGAACCTCAAAGCGTTGGCCAGGATTGCAACCCTGTCCATTTCTTCTTTGATTGACCGCGTGCAGAGATCTCCCAAGACCGAATTTGTTGTAGTCGGATAAGCTTCTGAGCTGATGGTATTGAACATTTTGTATCTTTTTGCCTTTCGCAGAATCTCATTCGATGGCCAACGCCGGATATCGGGCTGTGCCAGGCAAAATGCTGTCACGACGGTTCTGAACCGAGCCACATTTACCTCAAGTTCGCCACTTATGCTGCCAAAGTCATAAGTAGAATTCGTCTGTATATGTGCCGAGTGTGGAATGAGGAGCATCATTCTGTAAGATGCCAGATGGTCTTCTTGGAAGATCCAGGCTCGCGACCAGCGTGGGTCACTCAGAATCCTCAGAATGAGCAACTGGATCTTGGAAACGTCCACGCCGACATAAAGTGCTTTGCCACCTGCTTCCTCGTCCACGCCACGAGTCTCGCCAAGCATCAGCTTTGCCAGAGTATCTACTTCGTCTTGGAGCATTAGTGGTGTTGTCAAGAGACCTACTGCCAGACGAGCATCCTCGTAGACTAGATCCATGACCTGCACGCCAAGTTCTTTGTCTGCAACATCATCTCCTGGTCGCTGATAGATACATTCAGTGTCGATCCAGATCTTTGTAATGTTGTGACTCTGCGCCATGAGAATCACCCTGTCCATGTAGCGATCCGGGAACGAGCTGGCATGAGGTCTGCACCCAGGCCGCCTCTGGATGTAATAACGAAATGACTCTCTGCTACCACAGCCGTATGGAATGCGATCGGCAAGATCCACCCATTTCCAAGATACCGCGAGGTATTCCGGTGCTGCTTCATCGTCATCGTCTTCCTCGACAATGGGTATCGTCAGGTTCGGCCTTGCTCCAGACGTTTGCACTCGTCGACCTTCTCCATCGTATGTAGTTGATCGCATGGTACGCTGCCTGCCCAGACTTGCTAAGTCAGGAACATTTGAGATGTCTAGAAACCGGAGTCTTCGTGCCCATCTGAGGGATTCTTCGCGATCTGCTTGGTGCCGTTGAATATCGACCAGCTGCTCACGCAAGGCTGTAACATCATTGTGGAATATCTGTCCAAATGTCTTGTCGAGGTCATTGTTCATCTCCGATGATGTAGAGAAGAATTCGCATGAAATTTGAAAGCAAATGCTCGCGTGGTGAAGGCATGTGCAAGGTCAGAAACGCGATCAGCTTCATGTCGGACGCGTCAGCACGTGTTACGTATCAAGACGCGCGATTCTCTTTCAGAAATGGCAGAACAGACCTTTCGACAAGACACGAAAGATGATCCAATGCTAGGACCTCACGGAACACTTTCCCGATTGACAACTATTCCAATACCAACAAAGAAAGCAGCTGCACCGACGAATGGCAGGCCACGTGCCCATTGACATGCCTCGGCACCCACACTAGCGCCTTGGCTGCTCGCATTCACATGTTTCCCCGGATTCCTGCATCATCATTGTCACGAGCCTCCGAGACGCCTTCAAATACCTCAGACACAAGCCTCACTCCATATTCCATCTACATATCGTATTATCAGTTGCTTGTACATCTGTCCCTACCTCTAGTACCCCAAATCTCCACAGTTTCAAGCCATTACATCAGCAACATGTCTCTCAAGAACGGTACGTAAATGGTATTGAAAGCAATCTCGAGTTGTAGAAAGCAAAAGGCATTGTCATCTCCATATTGTGCGCTGGCGGTAGAGAAATTCGACTTTTCGTCCGGCTACCCTCCGCTCCGGCGCATCGTGTGTGTCTGCACACGCGATGCGCCTCACCCCATCACAGAACCGTAGCACCTCCTCCCAAGACCAGCCCTTTCCCCATTGCATCGAGCAACTCCAAACTTCGATGCACCCGCTAACATGCCGCTAAAGACGCCTTCCCCTCCTCCGCCGCCTTCGACGCCATCTCGCAATCCCTCTCCAACTCCCCAGCCGACAAGCAAGACGCCATCAAAAAGGGCGGCGTCATCTTCGCCTTTACACTCAAGAACGCCTCAGGGGAGACCGACTCGTGGTTCATCGACCTCAAGGAGACAGGCACAGTCGGCAAGGGCACCGCGCCCGCGGGCAAGAAGGCCGCCGTCACGCTCGTGCTGAGCGACAAGGACTTTGGACAGCTGGTTGCGGGCAAGGCGAATGCACAGAAGCTGTTTATGAGCGGCAAATTGAAGGTTAAGGGGGATGTTATGAAGGCTACGAAGATGGAGTGAGTATTGATGCGCTTGAATGGGGGTTTGGGTTGTGTGTGCTAATAAGATACAGGCCGATATTGAAGAAGGCGCAGACCAGCGCGAAGTTGTGAGCTTTTGTGAGTTTGTTGAGCGGGTTGCGATTGCGTAGATGAGCATAGATCGAGCTAAATACCATATATCGTACAATATCATACCACATACAAAAACAAATACAACATCATTGCGCACTCATCTGTCACAGCAAAGTGAAACCTCCTTCCCCTCTTCCTTCCCCATCTTTTCCCCAAAAACTTACAGACTCGACCCCCCGCCCCCCAAAAAAAACATAACAAGCCGCACGAGTTTTAATTAGACAACCTACACTCCAGACTTTCGCCTGGTAGACTGAATCCACACTCGGAGGGGGTTACATGCAAACTCACCACCTGGCCCGACTGCGTCCCACACGTACTTGTTATGGAAGAGTTGTGGGCTATTTGGGGATATATAGATGGGTAAGAAATATTTAGAGTGGTGAGAGGGTTTTGGTGTGGGGCGAAGGTGGGCGGGTGGGTGGGTGAGCAGGGTTTTGGGGCGTTTGTTCGTTTGTACATTCACTTGCGGTAGGCAGCGATGGGAGCTGGGATAACGCGAGTGGGGACGCACGGGGAAAGGTTGTATGGGTGCTTGGTAGGTGATGAGGAGTGGTTTTCGCTGTAGATGGGATGGGTAGCTTCTTATGGGAGAACGAGAAGGCCTCTGGTT
The DNA here is from genome assembly GCA_003501895.1 of Phaeosphaeria sp. A1 3.1a. Taxonomy (NCBI): domain Eukaryota; kingdom Fungi; phylum Ascomycota; class Dothideomycetes; order Pleosporales; family Phaeosphaeriaceae; genus Phaeosphaeria; species Phaeosphaeria sp. A1 3.1a. Next base: position 51,286 of record QVXC01000138.1, read on the forward strand.
TACGCACTGATATACAGCATTTAAACAAGATCACTTGACGACTAGTACGTATCCCTGTCATTTCACTCAACTGCGCCGATTGTGTTTGGTAAGAACACTAAGGAATTATCATTCAAGGATCGTGGAGTACGCTACGTGTCGTGTGCATCATATCGTATATACATAAGGTTTTTCGAACATCGTCATCATCATCGGCCGTAATAAGACATCAACGTAGAAAGAGAAAAGAGAAACCCAGTCGAACAAGTACCGGTCCACCAGAGGAAGCTGGCCCTTTCATCAAACGCCTCGAGATTCCATGCTCCATGTCCCAAGGGGTATCTTACCATCAAACGCCCGCCTCAACGCCATGAAACCCGACGCCAAGACATACCCGCACACACCGCATGAGCAACCTACTTCCAAGCCGACAACCGTAGGAAGCGCTTAACATGGTCCCCTCCGAAGAACGAATCCTTCACCTGCGGACTCTTCCTCAGCGTCCTATTCGGCCTACTCAACCACCTGGACAACGCATGCGAGGTCCGTCCCCCACTATACTCCGCGCCCGTGCCCACCTCCTCAATCGCCGCGTCCACCTCTTCCAACAGTGGCCCCATGATGCGCGGCTCAGCATCAACAGGCGAAAGCATAATCGGCACATCCATGACCTCCTCCTGCGTGCGCTTCCACCGATCATTACCCGCGATGTGCGTCAAGGGTTCGAGCGCCGCGTCCCAGTCGCCCTCGCGTAGCTTGACGTCTTCGAAATTGAACTCGAGGAGGCTGTGGTGATGTTTGTGGATGAAGTCGGCGATCTGGACAGAGTCCATTATCGCGTTCTCGAGCTCCATGTACCGGAGGCGCGAGAACTTGAGGGGACGGGGCCCGCGGACGGTGCCGCGCATGGAGGGGTGCATGCATTCTTCTTGGATGGGGAGCATGCATGGTTCTTTGTCGAGAGATAAGGGGGATGGGCCGCGGGCGCCTTTCCAGCGGAAAAAGAGGCGCGTTAGGCCGCGCGAGAGGGTGTGGAGGTAGGCGTGCAGGATACGTAGATGTTCGAGGGACTGTGCGCGGATGCGCATGGACGATGAGGAGAAGGGGATGGATTCCATGCATATTGACAATCGCCGAATTTGGCCCCACCGTTTTGCGGACGAGGGCGTGCTGCCGAAGCCGTGCATGGGGTGGAGGTAGAGGAGACCGCCTGGGTGGATGGGGTGCAGGGATAGTGAGGAGAGGCTGTAGAGTGGTGCGCGCTCGATGGCAATGCGGAGTGAAATAAGAGCGTAGTCAACTGCGCTCCGACAGTTCCTTGGTGCGTTGTTGAAGCCCGGACATGAGACCTTGAGGTGTGAGAGATTAATGAGTTCGGAGAAAGCGGCGACGAAGGCAGGCACGTTGGTCGCGGCGTGAAAGAGTGGTGGATATTGCTTGACGAGGAGGTCTTGCATCTCCCATGATCCGTACTTAGGTGTCTTGTCCTTTGCTGGTCCGTTCTGTGGGTTTTGGACTTGGGGCTCGTAGTTGAACTTCTTCTCTTCGCCAGTCATTGGGTCGATGATGGGTGGCAGGAAGGTCTCTGGGCTGTGTGGCATATGAAAGGTGAATGTCTTGACGTGACGACCTATCCTTGAGAGCGCTTCAACGCGCGCTGGCTTAGTGAATGTAGAAGTCTTGAAGGTTGAGGTAATAGATTCGAATAACTGTGGCGCGGCGCGTGATGAGAAGTCGTGGCACACAAGACGGAAGTTTGAGAGATCTTCTGTTTCCATATGGCTGAGAAGGCTGTCGCGACAATTGTCGTTCAACCAGAAACGCAGGAATACTGAACTGGTGGAAAGAACAAGATTGCATATTGAGCTGTTCGAGCGCGTCGCTTCTTGATGTCAACATAGTTCGGCGAAGCAATGCGCGAGTCTTACATCGTCCATCAATCGTCGTTGCAGGCGTCAGTGGAATTTCTCCAAACAACAACTTCGAGCTCGTCCGCGATACTGATGTGGCAGCACTCGCATAACTGCTCTGACTTTCGCCTGAGTAAGATCGCTTTAGCGACGGTGGGTTAGGCCGCTGGGAGTACATGGTGATTTGGTCGTCGTCGCATTCACAAGATGTTCTTCAATAATGGTAATAGTAGTCGTCGCAATGTCAAATCGCATCAATTATCGTAAAAAGTCGTTCCGTTTCGATTGTTTCAACCACCAGGGCGTCGATTGCATACCTCAGGAAACATCCCAAGGCATCGCCCACATTTACCACATCCATCGTCGAGCGGGGCGGCCGTGCACGTGAGCTGCAAGTGTGAGTCAAACATCTTGTGTTATTCTCCAACCCTTCCCGCTGAAGATCCCAGGCTGTTCTACATCCGGCCAGAGTATTGAGAGGAAAACACGACCATATCGCGGTGGGAGAGCGTGTCTTTATGGTGTTTGACGCGACGATTCGACCGACGGGTCGAGTGGGGCTGCTGCCTGGTGCCGGCTTGAAACGTTTCGCTCGACCAGGCCAATCGGATGCAGAATCTCCTGGGATAATGTATGCAGGTCGTGCAGTAGTTGTGCAGCCGTCTCTTGGAGAAGGTGGCTGGGCACAAGGACTGGCGGTCAGCTCTCGAGTCGTCGCGTGTCGAGCGGGCCCTAACGCGTCGTACCTTTTCTGCGTTGCTGGAGCGAGTCGCGATTCGACAGAGCACAACAATAACAACGCATTTCTGCGCTGGTGCATGCCATCGCGTCTGTTTGAAATGCAGGTCGCGAAGACGTTGCCCGATTCGAAACAAAGTTATCGATAAGATGCCGACCACGCGCGAGCCATGTGGCTTGACAGTCTCAACACCACGACACTATCGTGACTTTCATTTGAAGGCGTAAAAGACGAACGTTGTTGACAGCGCGCCTGCTGACATGGTGCCATGGACGCGTTTCGCCACCTCCACGACTCGGGCATTCAGATCCACCACGCCTCGAATATCCGCAGCCACTTCAGGCGAGCAGCATCGCGACTGCTTGGCAGACACGAGCGCGTTAAATCCCGCACTTGCATCTGGTGTTTTGCCGCCACTGTGACCGGTCAGACTGATGCCCCTCACTTTACTGAAAGTACCACTATCCATGGTTACAGATACAGTGATGAGAGTACGTTTCGAGTGCGACATGCAGAGGATGCTCAGAGTCGTGAAACAAATGTGCATTCATTGGATATCATCCGCCGTGTGCTCCATGGCCGTTACGTCTCGGTCACCTCTTCGTGTTTCCGCAAGACTATTAAAGTGTGATATGATTGGAAGCAGCCTCGCCATTGCTCTACGGCTGCAGATCTGGGCACTCTGCCATTGCCAGCCTCCCCATTACTGCCCAAAGCATCCGCTGCTGCTGAATGTGTACCACCTGCGAGTTACCCCTCGTCGCCACCGTGCATCTCGGCACATCAAAGCGCGTCTGACTGTTGACGACCTTTCAACGCCTCTTCTCGTCCGAAAACCGGGGCGCACCCTCCGGTACTGGAGGAGGTTGGTAACTTCCTCTGTATCCATTGATCGGTGGCAGATCATTGCCGATAGCTTCTTCATAGCTCGGTGGCGCGTCTTCGAATCCTCCAGGCTGCGCCGGTGGTTGCGCTGGTTGTGCCGGCTGACCTGGGAACGCGTTGGAACCACTCGCGAACCCAGCATGAGTCGGCGTTGTGGGCGTGGGTGCCTGTGACTGCTGGTACGGGGGCACGTTCAGCGTGTTCAGCGCTGGCTTGAGGTTCCCCTCTCCTGACTGTGCAGCCTGCAGCAATGCCTTTGGTGGAGCAATGCCAGAGTAGATCTTGACCGGTAGTCTTAGAGGTAACACTACAAGCTGATCTTCGCCATGCTTGTAGCTGCCGTAGCCAAGTCCGACACGCACCTCGAGTTCGTAGTGGCGTGACAAATTGCAAGTCGCAAATGTCGGCGGCACAGTGTTGGGGATTGGCTTGTCACTCCAGTACTCTGGATTGATTGGTATCTCCTGGTCTATTGGATCTGAGGGCATGCCAATGGGGATCGCCATATTGCTGAACGAGCAGAGAATCCAGCTGTTCGACTCCACGCGAGACACCTCATGCGCGCGTACTTTAGTGTAGCCTATCAGTTCAATCTGCAGCATTTGAAGGTAGACGCCCTTTGTGCGTTCGCTGACATTCTTCATCAACAAACGCAGTGGCAAGTCCTGGTTGCAAGTGAGCACCGCAGGATTGGGTAGTCGCGCATCAATGGATATGCGTGGAGGCACACTCCCAGGAAGAGTTGGCGAAGGTGGTATGCTAGACGAAGAGCCCTTCCTATCAAAAAGGCCAGGCTTCTTTGAAGATACACTCGCCGCGTTCTCTATGAATTGATGCTGCCGCCTTGCATATGCCTCTCCGTCTGCCCTCTCCGGTCGCGGGGGCTCAATGGGCAGCAATGTGAAGTTTGCTATAGCTCGAGGATTCTCCTTGAAGAATTGTGGGCGATTGACCGTCACCTTCACGAAGTATTTGATCTCTGCCTCGCCTGGATACCCTGCCAAGGAGGGAGGGAGTGTAGTCTTCATGTGATGTGTTGCTGCTTTCGCAAATTCGGGCATGGCGTTCGCGAACGACACATTCGAGATCGGGCTGTTCGATTGATAGCATTGCGTGTTTAAGGGTATCTGATGCTGTCAGTACTGCATAATGTCTTCCATCTCGAGCAACTCGCCTTGAACGAGAACGGATACTCGTATGTGCCATTGTTGATCGCAAAGCTGGCTTTTGGGTTTGCAGCCAGTTCTTCTGGTCGCACATTCGTAGGGAACAGTGTGTTCGTCTTGTACAGGAACTTGTGTACTTCAAGCACAGGTCGCTGCTTGTCCGGCCTGCTTGGATGTATCGGAGCCAGTAACCGCGTCTTGGACTCTCCTTCAAGCTTCACGATGATGCTGCTGATGTTGGTGGGATTAGGCACCCGCAAGACCACCTTTCCTTGGATCACATCGAGATTGGTATAGTGGTCGTGCGGATGCTGTAGAGCGATTGTGACGTTCATTCTGCCTGGCTACTGGCGCTGTAGTTGTTGCGCTATCGCGTGCTAGGGAAATGGGTACTCGACGGGTGTGTAGAGGTGGAGCGACATATCACAGCTTTATGGGAAGCTGTGACGCGCGACGTAGAGCGGAAGCCCAACACGGCGCACAAAAAGAAGTGCTTGATTAGTGGCTCAGCCGACAGAACGCGTGTCAACAGTGTTTGAGCGTTTGTAGGTGCAGGCTGAAAGCTGTCACAGCGGCATGAGTCGGAAGGTGTGGGGCTTGGTTGGGTTCAGGCCCCCACGTCATAGTTGGACATCTACATTTTCAACATTCAGCGCCCAAAAGCGGCAGCGACAAAAAAGATGATGATTCGAACGCTTTGCATCACCATCCTACGGGCCTCCCATGACCCCTTTTGTGCATGACAACACTCAGCGAATTTCAGCCCCCGGCACAGCGTTGTCCTATCCCGGTTACTGGCTGGTCTTGTACAGCCACCAGCCACAGCCGCAACAACCGGACCCGCGTAAGGCATCTTTGTTTTGGCCTTATTCGAATGCCCAACGCGCACCATAGCACGGGGTATGTCCTCGATGGGGCAGACATGTACTCGGCAAGCTCATAGTCCTTCTTTTGCCAACATGTCTATCATTGTCAGTTCGGGACCAAACATTCCATGCCAGGAGACTTACCACAGATGTCGAGATAGAATGCCACAGCATTGAAACTGTAAGCTCTTAGCGATGCTCACCACACTCGATACTCAGGGGCAATAGCATACCTGCGCTTGCTTCCTGTTAATTCCCAGAACCACCATTTCAATCTGTTTGTCCAGTTGATGAGGTCGAGATGGCTGACTCCGATCAATGTGCCTTTGTAGTCGCCCCATTGACTCGACTGTATGCTGGAGGAACTTTAGCATGTGCATGCTGAGGTGGCACGTCTGACCCTTACCTGACCAAGCCATCATTGAGACCCTCTGTTCGCTTTACTATCGCATGCGAAGGCGCGAAGACGGACCACTTGCTTGGCTCGAGAGACGCACCATACGAGTAGTACTTGATGTCCTCAATGTTGGGTGTCCTTGGGTTGAAGCTGTTCCGCATGTATTCCTGCGTCAGTTGAGAGAAGGCGCCAGTCTCGAATCCGAAGTATTCCATGACGTTGTATATTCTCTTCACACGACGTGCTGATTTGCGTTAGCTAATACTAGATGGACAGAGGCTGAACATACGCCCAATCGTCTGAAACATGTAGTCTGCAAAGGCCGAACCCCTGTGTGGCGAGGCAATGGTGGTCAGGGACAGGATCTTGAAGTTTGTTGGCCGAAGCCGACTGATCATGTATCGCGAGTCCAGGCCTCTGGTGTTGTTAGTATCTTTAGAGAAGCAACATGAAGTTCTTCATTTACCCCTGCAATCCAAGTCAGTACAAACCGGGCTCCCTATGTGTTCCTCTTACCATGCTGTGCCTGCTGCGTGTTAGTGAGTTGCTTCAGTAGTGTTAAATATCCTCTCACATACGCAATGATATTGACCTGCTTTCCCTTGGCCTTTTGTGCAATGCTTTCTGCCAGCTTCGTCGCTCGTGCTTCGATGCTGCCACTAGGTGGAACCGCTGCCACGATGACTTCGATGCCATTATGCGACAACGCTTCTGTGATGCCGCGCCAGTACTTCAGTCCAGGAAGGAAGTGTCCCGCAAGGCGAAGTTCATCGAAACCTAGGAGGCCGTGCGCGAGGATAATGGTGTGTTTCTGGTGGGATCAGCAGAGCGTTACCGACAGAGGACGTGAAAATACCGGAGTATCTGTAAAGTATTAGTCGGCGTCGCAAACATCGTGTACGGAATGTCAAGCATACCATATTTCTCCCGCATCTGCGCATACTCATCCGTGATTCTGCGACCAAAGTCCTCGATTCGTGGATCCTCTTCCCGCCATGGTGTGCAGCTGAAGAAGCGCTGAGCAGGCAGCCGTTGCCATTGCAATTTCAGGGGAGTATTGGAGCGAAATGCCGCCCGAGCACAAATTCGTATCATTGAGCCTGGTGCATGGTGTGTATTGCGGTCATCGAAGTGTTGAAACTCCGAACTACAAACTTCGGTTCGCGTCGCGGTGACGTAACCGCTTTTGTGCGCGTGCCTGAGCCATGGACATATTTGAACAATTTGGCGTACAAGGGTTCAATTTATGTCGTCCAAAAAGCATGCGATGACAAGTAGTAACGATAAACCATATTACATGTGCCAATACAGTTGAGTGACTAGCACCTGAAGCTTGCTGCGATCATGTATGTTTGGTGGCATGGAACATCATTTCTTCCAAAATCTGTCTACAAGAACGTATGAGATGATTGATCAAGAATTGTCTATTGATGCCTTCCTGGATATCTTCCGTCACATAGCTTGGCTGACGGCCTCGTGCTGACGTTTGTCCGCGCTGCACCTGCTTCATCCACGTAGACGCACTGCTCCATCAGCTCCTACCTCTGCAAACTCGGCAGTCTAGTTCCCTTCGATAATAGCATTCGCCTCATACGCTCTACTTCCTCGGTGGCTCGGGCTTCGCGGTGGTGACGGCGGTGATCAGCTGGTCCACGACCTTGCTGCCAGACTTCTTGCCAATGTCGTCGATCTCCTTCACCTTGACGTCGGTTTCCTTCTTCGCGTCCTCCTCAGCCTTCTGGTTGCCTGAGCTGTGCTGCATGCTTGTCAGCCTTCGGCCGCCGGCCTTGCTCGTCAAATGGGCCTGTCCGAAGCCATACCTCCTTGTCAAACTTCTGGTACTCGTTCTCCTTCTCCGTCTTGTAGTCCTCGATCTCCTTCTGTGCCTCGTTCCTTGCGTCCTTTACTCGCTTGGTGCGGTCTGGGTGGTGGTTTAGAGGCGTGCTGCTGCGGGGGGTGTCTGGGTGTCATTTACATTCTCTTGCTATGCAGTCGTTAGATAACGTGTGGGCATAGATCAAGAGCTCCTATTTACCTTGCTGGACAATCTTCTGCGCATCTCGCTCGGCCTGGAGGATGTGTGAGCTGGGCGGAAGTCATGGCGGGCTGCGGTTCTTACGTCGAGGAGGGTTTGGATACCCGCGGAGTTTTGAGCGGACTGCAAATACGTCAGTATAGTCTTTGAAGCTGCGCAGATGGCATAGGCGCACCATTGTGCAGTATCGAAGTTGGGTTGAGGTGTCTGTTTACGAAGCTCTGTTGCGGTCGGCAGCCATGATGCAGCATCGAGCTTGGCAAGGCAGGCGCATCTGGGCCCAAGCTCCATGCCGCCGCCAAAGTTACACCAAACTTTACTTTGCATGAACATTCACCACCTACACCATAGTCGCGCGTCCATCAACATGTCTCGAGCATCACAAATTACCTTGGCTACCACTTGCATAGGCGCAATTGGGATTGTCACTGCTGTTCACTACGGGCAGAAGACTGAGAAGGCTGTATGACCGCGAACCATGGCCCAGTGGCATGATCAGCTCCTCTAACAATTCTGCAGGCAATGCATGCCGGAGTCATTCGCGACTACGAACAGCAAAGATTGAAGCGCGAACGCCAGGCCGATTTCGACATGCAGCGAGCGTTGGAGGAGGAATACCGCAAGGTGCAGACCGTCTCAGATGGATGCGGACCCGCGGCACAGCGAGAAAACGCCCCACGATGATACATGCTGCTACCATCGAAATAAAGAGGATCGCTAGCCTGAGGCACATCTCCAGATTGCTTCAAGGTCGACAAGGCTGTCTCCAGTGCCTGGGGCTCGCCATCTGCACGACTGCGCCCCCAGTTCACCTGCAAGGTACCTTGAACACCGACACAGCCTCGTCGAGGGCCGAATCATCTCCGGTGGCTTTGATAAACGATATCCGTATCGATGCAGTGCTTCTCCCACGACGCAGTCCTCTCTGGACAGTGTATCTCGCTATATGAGTACGGATCAAGAGATGTCAGCAGTGCAGCAATCAAGTGTTGTTGGAGATCATGTTGGGCCAGGACGGGATATGTTTGCGCTGGCCTGCAAGGGAAGCTCGATTGTGATGTATGCCACGCCGGTTAAGGACAATCGCGTGTTCTTTTGGCCCAACCATAGTTGCCGACTGCAGGACGCCTGACAAATTTACGAGCTTGCACCTTGTTCAATACACCGAGTTGCAAGGCTTTGCCCTTTGCATTCCGCTATGCAAAGACGAGAAGTCATTCGCTTTGATACAATTAATCCAACTCCCATCCATGTTCCCCCAGCCTCAACCATGTGGGGAGTATCAAGCCGACCTTTCAAGCATCAAAGTGTATGAGCCACGCTTGGTATTCTGACTATCGCCCGATGCGCTTGGGCGATTGATGACCAACACCGGCTTGATGATCGCATTCATGCAGCATCTGACATGCAATTCACAAATCATTGCGGCGTATTCGGTTAGCCGGCCCAGCACACGTTACAATGGTGTGTTGGTGTCATCGTCACAAGGGCCGTGTTTGGCCACAAGCGGTTCTGGAAAGCTTCTACTGGGCTCGGCAGATCGACAGTATGAGGTCACTCCCAGGCTCCTCCACGGGCGTGTTGCTGCCGCGAGAGATGCACGTAACCAAGGATAAATCGATGTTTTCATCCAGCAGAGACAATGTGAACGGTTTCAAACGTCGAGCATTCTTTGTGCAAAAGTGCGCGAGGTCGCAAATTAGAGGCGTTTTCAAGGCGGAAAACCCCCTGTGAATCAGCCACAACATGATAGAAGCAATACGACGATTGGTTGAATTAGGCACGGGACAGTGCAAAGACCGCAGCCTAAGAAGCGCAAGGCTGTGTTGTTCGCTTGGAGTTTCTCGCCTCAGACTAAGGGTCCATGACGCAGGCTGTGCAACCCTTGTCGATCGCAAAGGCCTGCGGCTTGCCTACCTTAAAGACCCCAGCCATTGCCGCTTTGTCCCTCCATTCACAATATTTTACACAAGGCAAACGATACACAATTGTTTGACAGACAATTACCTTCACACAATCCACGCCTGTTTGTACGCGTCTTACACCTCAGTCACTGGTCTCATAAAAGTTTCGCGATACCAAGCCGGCATCTCACGATCCCGAACGATAGTCTTCACGCAACAATCCCACATCAACACCGACAACTCACACCTTCACACACAATCAATCATGGTACGATTAATCTCAGGTCTTGCTGCCATCGCGGCCGTTAGCAACACGATCAATGCGGTATCATTACCAGACCCCAAGAACAACATCGCCCTCAACTACCTCGAAGAACATGGCGCCTCCGCCCCACGATCAACCGACGTCATCTCCCCAGAGCACGCCTTAGAGCGCCGTAAAGGCGGCGGTGGACGTGGTGGAGGAAGCAGCGGGAGCAGTGGTAGCAGTGGTAGCAGTGGTGGTGGCGGACGCGGTGGCAGTTCTGGAGGAGGAGCCCGCACACTTAGCAGCTCCAACGCCGGAGGCTCGACAAGTGCAGGCTCAGGCCCTTCGCGCTCGTTCGGACGTGGCGGATACTACGGCGGCGGTGCTGCGGTACCATATTCAGCTGGTCAAGCCACACGAAAAGGTCTCCCTGCTGGCCCATTGCTGATTGGCGGCGCGGCGCTGGCGATCATGCCTGGGCTGTGGCTCTACAGCGTCTACCCATACCACTACTCCAGCCCATACCGATTCTACAACCGCACCGCGAACTCCACCAACAATAATAACAACAACGATGCGCGCAGCATCGTCATCCGCCAGAGCGATGGACAAGGCGCCAACGAGACACTGCCCGTCACTTGTCTGTGTCAAGAATACAGCGTCTGCGGCTGCGAAGAGAACACCGACCAGGCGTATCTCGACGATCTAATCGGCAACGGAAGTTACGCCGCATTGAACAAGTCTCTAGTCACCGTCTCAAGAAACGAGAGCGGTGTCAAGCAGCTCGTCATCAACGGTACATTGCCCAATGGCACTACCGCCCCCGGTGGCGTCGACGATGCCGCTGCGGGGCTGTCCGTTGGCAAGTATGCAGGATACTGGGTTGTGGGACTCGGCGTGCTCTATGGTGTCATGCTGTAAGACGATTACGATGTGTCATTACGACCTCTACAGCCAGCGCCACATTACTATCTCCGGCGTTTTTCTTTAATACACGACTTCGACAAACTGTATTACTACTTTTTTCATTACGACTTCAAGACGCATGACTGGCGTTTGTAACCCTCTTGGGGGTTACGGCTTTTTAATTTATGAAGGGCGGCACATTTGGGACTTTGATGGATATACCCCCAGTCGCTTTGTTGGGCTGAGAGAGCCTGAGCTTTATTGCTAGATTAGAATGAATTCAAGCTTCTCATAATTACTTTTACCTTTTGCTGGCTCTTGTTGTGATGTGATGTGATCGATCATGTTCATTCTAAATAGCTAATGGCGTGGACAGATGAACACAAGACTTGACATCCGTATTGTCTTACCAACCTCATGTTTGTTCAAGTCGAGAGCATCGCTATTTGGTTTGTTTCAACGTGTCCATCTAACACACTTACGTCACCACACCCAAATCCCTTCATGTTCAATGTCTCACATGAAGCAGCTGATTTGTAGTAAAGTACCACTGCATCCATCCTCCATGATCTCACATCCACAAAGCTTATCCATTCGTACTCCACGAGCATGTAAATTATACAGTATCCTCTTGCTCAATTTAGGAGGTACTACAAGTACACAACTATGTACAAAACTTTTATTCTGTTATTGAGTGCGGCATGGCGTAGGTCGATGATACTGGTGAGAAGGCATGTGCGCAGCACTTGCTCCTGCATATAATTCAGTATTGTGAAAGCCACCTCGGGAGGACGAAGTTCTGTAACGTGCGAAGATCATATAAAAGTCTCTTGTTTACCTGGCTATGCACTACAGAGTTTTATATCAACGTTTTTATACTCTGACTATCCGTGAAGATGTACTCCACACGCTGATACTATACCTGGCTGGAGGGTGGTGAGATCGCACGTACGGTGTGGTGTGGGATACTATTCCCTTAGTGGGGCTTGTTTCATGTCACAGGGTGGGTAGGCCTGGTTCTGGATCAGGTTCTGGGGTTTTGGTAGGGAAAGGGGGGATGGATGAGGACGTAGCCTAGAAGTGATGGGCTGTGACGGAAACAGGTCAAGGATGTGGTCCCCCGTGAAGCCCACGCTAGCAGAATCTCGAGTCTATAGACCGATAGGTCGTAGCCTGTAAGTATTCAGCTGACCAAGGACGTGGGGTCATATCAGATTCAGAATATTTGTGTCACGATCCATGACTGGAAAGAAGCACCCTATAAATATTCAGCTGATCAAGGACGTGGGGTCATACGAAACCCAGAATACTTGAGTCTCGGTCGATGACCGGTGAGTTCACAGCCTGGAGGCAGTAATTTGATGAAGGTGAGTGAAGGACGGAGTGGAATCTCGATGCCCGCGGAGATGGTGGGTGATATTGATGCCTAGTATTATTGGGGCCAGATATGGTGGTGCTGGCTCGATGAAGAATAAGGACCAGGACTGGTGGCGCTGAGTTCATGACTGGTATCTTCAGCTCCCGGTATATCCTGGCCAAGCCAGTGTCTCATCGCGTGGCCTTGATGACTGTCTAGATGAAGTGGAAGCCTAGTGCGGTGTCATTGTTGAACGGTGAGGGTGATTGATGGACGTGATGTGTTCAGGTGAAGGACTCACCAGACGAGAGCCAAGCATGGCTGGTCAAATCGAGATGTTGGTGGGATCCGGTTCACCAGTAGTGGAAGCAATTGTTATGTGGTTAGCTGTAGTCGAAGACCTGGAGAACCTCGTGATCGCGCGTGGATTCGGAATCACTGCGTTATATTAAGGCGAGGGTAGCCGATTGGTCATTGGCAAAGGGAAATCATATTCCAGGAGCGGTGAAATATTCGAGGATCACGTTGATCTGGCTCGAAAGTCGGCGATCCATCGTGTCGTGTGGCGAATTGTCTTCGTCGTCAAGAGCTTAGACATCGGTAGGAAGCGAGTGACGTCTAGTCGTCCAGTATAAGCTGACATATAACGTACTCACTTGACAGTGGGAGTGGCCGGTTGCTGTTAGGGATATCGCGGCGCGTACTCGGTTGTGGTGACTGGTAGATCTCCTGAAGATGGTGTCAGATATGCATGTGGCTGCGCAGTGAGCCTCGACATGGCATGCAGAGGATGATTACGAGGCTCAAGTAGTTGGGTGAGATTCATTAGTCAGGTTGTGCTTGAGACAGGTGGCGCTGATGCTGTTGTTCGATTCGCTTCCCCAGTTTCTGGAAGTGGAGAATTCTTCGAGAAGCGGATCGTTTCACCCAACGTAGTCATTTTCAGGGGCAAGCGAACTTGGGGCTGGATTATGGTTTATCAGCAACATTGAGGGAGTTTGAACAAGACCATATGGTCTACATTCGGCCCGGAAGAGGACCTTGGGGAGGGCCAGACTGACAAAGCTGATTTGGAGCTGGTCCTGGTCTGCTGTGGTCGAATAGACTCTGACCTTACACCGCGGAAGAGAAAATATCCACGCAGATTCGCCCCAGCTGCCTGAAATCACTTCCGGTCAGTCGGTCGGGGCGATCGGATGGAGTTTGTAGGGTTTCGCACCATCTTGTGAAATTCCAAAACCATGGGTTCGGCCCGTGCAAAGTTACCGATCAATGCACCTACGGCTACTGCAAAGTGCTTTCACCGCTCTGTGTGTCCACGGGCCGCAAAATTTCGACTGCCGGCGTCATGCAAGTTGGTGTTGCCCCATCTCGCGGACAAGGTGATTTCTCCAGCATTTGCCTATAGCGAGCTTGTACAGGCCAAGGATTCGTGACGACGGCGTGGCTATATGTCGGCGGCGGAGGATGCTTGCATCTAGCCTCTACTACTTGAGAGACAGAGCTCGGTCCATGACTTCAAACGCCGTGATCGGAGCATCCGAAGGCTTCAAGCCTGCTGAACTGTGTCGAGATCAAAACAGAAGAGCATGCTGGAGCTCTTTCGTGCTGTAGAGCGTGATGAGTCGGACTCCGCCGTCGTGTGTGACTGACGCAGCTGGGTCACAGGTTCGGTCTCCACCGAGTTCGCGTTGGTAGACAGTCGTATGGCGCTGCCTGCTGTCCGAGTACCGTGTCCGCCTCTAGGCGCCCTGTTGTTCACCGTAGTCTGCATGCGCAATCAGCATGCTCGAGTGGGACGAGTTCTATCTATATGAAGTCAGTGACTTTGTTCGACTAGGCACAGTCACTAAGCCCACAGCAAATATAGCGCTGTGAAGTCTGCCTCAGCGAAAATTATACTATTTGCGCGTACAGGCTTCCGGTGGGGGCTAATGCCCTCCTGAGACCACTGCGGGCGTAAGCTGCTCGTTTCCTGAAACAACAATCTTCCCCAGCTTCAGACGATCGTTCAGAAACTGTAAAGACTGCTTCTCCACTGGAAAGTGTGCAAAGAACATTCGATTGACATCATTGAGCACAGGGCTGCGGGTGACGCGAAAGGCAGATTGCTCCAGAATGCCGGTGTGAGACATGTTACCAACGCCACGTGGACCGAGAGTCTGGGAAGGCTGCATGAGTGCATAGGGCTGCATGTTCGTGGTCCAACGGCGCTGTAAGCTCACAGGCGCAGTTCGACGCCGGCCACTCACCGTACGACGTGGCTCAGGGGATTGCCGGGGTCTTGCGAGTTCTGCGTGATGCTCACTGAGTAGCAGCAGGTTGACGTCCATTTCTCGACCGTTGAAGTGCCTGAGTCATGGCGTTGCGGTAATGTGGCTTGATGCTAGAGTAATGCACCCCAGTCATAGCAGTGAGCGACGCTGCTCTGCTTGACGAACCAGATCCTCGGGGAGGGCATATTGCGCGTTCTTCTCCGACCCGCGTGCGACTGTCTGCAGATTGACCAGCAGCGCTCAGCTGGTCAGCCGTAACACCCTGGCAGTGTCGACCGCCCACGCGCTACATGTGGGCATTGATGAGGAAGCAGTGCTGTCCGCAACGAGGGCCGCCAAGCACCAGAAGATCTGTCCATGGAGAAGGCAAGCACGAGTTGCAGCTGATGTTCCATGTATAGTGTTGAGGTTGAAGGCAGACGATACAACCACTGAGGACTCTAAATTAAACCGCGGCACTGCCCCGATACGGACAATCCAAAATGGTAGACTAAGCGAGAACAGGTTCGTGCATAGACTACAGGTCACGGGCCACGAACGCTCAACTCTCATTCCCGCGAATGTGCAGTGTAAAAGCCGCCGCATGCACCAATCACACCCAGCCAGACTCGCTCTAGATCTGATGCAGAAAGTCTCTCCCGCGAGAGCCGCTCCAAAAGCCTGGGTCGACGGGTTGAGGTGTCGACGTCAGATGCCCGTTCCCTCCCACGACCGCCCGTCCAAAGCCGATCACTATTCCAAGATTGTGGCTGGTTCTGGCTGTCAGATCCGATGACAGTTACCCAGAGATCGTGACACCCGGCAGCGTCGTACAGCATGCCCGGCGTTTTTTTGGTTTTGCAGTTGTGCTTGTGCCATGTCAAGGACCCGTTCGACGTGCAGCACGGGGGTCAACCGAGACTCTCTAACGTGCGCTAGTTGCTTCGATGCCCGTACACGCTCGTGCGCTGCGGCGCAAGAGCACATGTTGCCCTACTGATGTTCGTGAAGGAATCGTGGACATACCTGGCCCCAGCCGCTGGCCAATCGAGACGGTTGGCGGAAGATCGGCGACGGCTGAAAGAGCCTCCAAGAGGCGAGCGACCCCACCCCCTGCTACAAACAAGAACCTTACCACTTTCTCTACATGACAACTAGCTGTCATGATGGCTGTGCTAGTCATTCTAACTGCCCCATCTTAGCACCATCCGCGCTGACTGTGCACCCCAAATGGATTAACGGGCTCCCACTGCCTACGGACCTGCATATGCCCCAACCATGTCTTCCGTGTGCGTACGACCCACGCTGGCCCATGCTCTGTTCTCCGTCTTCATTCATCCCGCTATATATGCTAGCCCTTCGCTCGTAGGATCTGGGTTCCATCCTACAAGCACCAATCCCTCACTACTACTCAGGTTCTACACTGTTTGACTCTGTCTATCTTCTGTCAAGTCTTCATTCTCGCAAACGTTCTCTCTATCAATCCCAGCAATACATCACCGAGCAAGCCACAACCACCATGTGTTATCAAGTTGTCGAGCGCTACTCCGTGTGCCGGTGCCTGTACTACAAGCACGCCATTGATCCGTGTGCTGCCCATGGTCAACGCGGCCACACTGTTCAGGAGAAGACTGTGCTCGTTGGGTACGCCTGCAGCATGCACAGCAACCACAGACCAGAATTCTACAATGCTGGGGTGCTGCCAGACTCTGGCTATGGGTCGTTTTCACCACCACCTCTGAGATAAATTTGCGACTCGTCCTTACGATCGATCTTTACGGATCATGTCATCATCAGCGAAGGAGTTTGGGTGTTCTACGAAAGCTCGACCTGTTTCATCAGCAACATCGATATCTCTTCCAGTTGCCGGTCACTAGTTGGATTTCTTGCAGCATTTAGATTGGGATATGTCCATGGGTTATTCACGGCAAACGCATGGCAACGGAGTTCATTGTGGACGGCGTTCACGATGGTATGAGGTTCTTCGGCATTTTCTTCAAGGCGTCTTTCGGTATCTACATTCACGGAGGTTGTGATCATCGCAGCTTGCCCTCGACATCTCCGCGAAGTTGGGTGATTCACCTATCATTTCTTGGCTTCTCCACTTTTCTGTTCTCTAACATCACTGTGCCATTATACAATATCAAGGAATTTATTTTTATGGGTGTGCCTGCAGGTCTGCCTCGCGCAACCATTGGGGCCGTAAGCGTGACTTGCAACTTCGCTACATCGGTAACTTTCCGCTTCCACGCGCAAGCTCATACGATGCCATGCAAGCAAGAGGGCACTACGGACCGAGACTAACAAGCTGCAGCACGTTACAGCCTCGCAAAGAGGATCGCTAAGCATCGAGCAGTGTGCAACCTGTTAACACGACGTCATGCTGGGAACTAGAGAGATGGAGTCTAGCGTTCGGCAATAAGCGCTAGGCGGAACACCGCTCTTTGGAGCCCTTCTCCCACGAACTGACCCTGCGCTCTGTGTAACTCTCGCGGTGTGAGAGCCTTCGCCCTTCCTTCGCCCATCTCCATCCATGCATCACGCGCCTGCATCTATGACTGGACATGGCGACAGTCGACGCATCCTACTCGTGTACGCCGTCTCGGGTGACCCCGTTGTCGCCGGTGAAGCCGTCTGGAGCTCCAGTCCTCGGTTATTTGGTAAGCCCTGCGCATACCACGACCAACTTCTTTGAGAGCTTTACGGCTACTTCCACTGATGCCACCGTAAAGCTCCACAGCTCCCGTAGGCTTCCGCTTTCGGGCCATACTTGTCGCGCTTGCCGGCTGTGCCCAGCTTCTGGAGCAGGGCAGGAGACTCATTGCCGCCACATCTCGACTAGTCTTGCGAAGGTTGCCAGAGATAGCTCAGGATCTCGTATCCGACGGCCCTCCCTTGACAACGACGTACACGCGTGGTCGAACATGCCTAGCTAGGCAGCCCGCGTACTTGGCCAGTCATTGGTCTTCTAGTTCCGTCTTCATCTGGGCTTCTCCATTCGCATCGACCATTTCCTCGACTGTCTAAACCCACCGTAATTGGCTCGCATAGCATCAGCACTAATTCAAGTCAATCAGCTGCGATCATGGTCCCAGCTTCTAGGCACGCGCATACAGCTCCACACTCCACCGAAAGGCACAATTGACAATATGCATTCTTATACATGTCAAACAATCCTTCTGTCTTGTTCCTGTACGGATGTATATATAGACCTACTACACGAGAGCCTAATGATCCTCCGAGCCTCGTATCCGAGCAAGAGGAGTACATGCCCAAGAGTATTAGACGTTTGGTATATCTGCGCAAGCCAATGGTCTCGAAAACTAGCGGGTCTCCAGATTTAGACCGCGGGAAGTGGATGTAACGGCAGGTGGGAGCCAGAGCCCAGAACTTTGGTTACGAGTCTCCAGTCTGCCGGAACGGGACAAACACTGCGCTCCAACTGCGGAAAACAAGGAAACATTCTTTTCAGGCGAGCCGATATATCGCCAGAGTTGGTGTCGTCAAGTGGACGTTTACATAAACAAATGTGATTGGCGTCAGCACCAGGGACCGGCCTTTTACATGACGCCACCTACCTCCCAAGCAAAACCATTGGCTCGACGTTGAAATTATATCTCACCTTCCACGATTGGCGACGCTCACGCAAAGGGACCCACTCCTTGCTCGTCGCAGACAGATTACTTGCTTCAAGATGATACGACCTCGCTAGGGGTGTGGTCAGGCCCAAGCTGCTACCAGCCAATACTGCCTCTTACGAGGACCTAGCAATATAACTAATGCTGTCCACCTCTACATCCGTAAACTTACACTCCCATGGCGCAGTCACCCACGATGCCTTGCTGCGCATCAGGGCGTTGTCCGAGCAGGCGTAGAACATGCAGCTGCTGATATCGGGTCATTCCAGAACACCACCATGACCCGGCGTCCTCCTCGACAATCTCAACACCACGAGACACCACGTGGATAGCCGTTGCCGTGTTGCGCGTCCGTTCTCGGCATTCATTGGTATTGACGTTCGCCTTACGTGGTCTTACAGCCTACGCGCCGGCCTAGTGGATAACGCCTTGATCGCTGCAAAGGATACCATTATGCGAGCGCACTGCTTCTACGGGGATCATGGAATGTTTGCCGAACCGTGGTTTAGGGTCACGGCGTAGCAGCTTGCAGATGTGGTGCGCATGGTTCTTTTCGGGTTTGCATCTGTGCGCACGATAAATGTCCGATTTCCGAGACTTGGGCTATTAGAACGCATGGTAGGTCGAGATGGGTTTCTGGAGCTGCGCCATGCTGCCGGAAGTTCTGCGTCGCACAACTGGATATGGTATGATAATGGTTTGGAGGTATACATCGTCCCCCCACTTGTCGTTTGTGCGGTTGATTGGTGAGATAATTAACATGGTCGCATTTAACCATTGTAGGAGCCAAAACAACTTGATGGGTAGCTAATTCTCTGGCGTTCAGCATGTTTCGTGGTGACAGAATATATGGCCCGTTCACGTATGCATGCCCAGATGGTATACAAGGCTGTACCTACCTACTGACCAATGCAGAACACGTGATCATATCCACTTTGATACAGCTGGGCGCTGACCAAAAATATATCAGGCACATCTGATTGTCTTCTCGTTTATTACTTGAGGTCTGTAAGAGCCGTCAAGTGGGACTGGTTGACCTCACGTGCTGCCTCAGGTGGTGCCAAGCCACTAATTTGGCATACAATCTATGCAGGCAGCACCTTCAGCCTGTTCATTCTTCAATTCACGTTTTCAAGCACTTCTACAGGCTCTGCCCTTCTCCAAGGAACGTTTCTTGTGCCATTTGATGACAGCGGCGGAATTTATCATTCAACTTGCCGGTCCACGAGCACCACTTTTGAGCCCTCTAGGCCGCTCAGCCTCGTCATGGACGACCCGACAAAGCTCGACTACTCGACATGCCCTTACTGCCCGCTGACCGAGGTAGACCCGGGAAATTTTCCTAAGAGTAAAGGGTATCCTGAGGGACAGTTGCATAACGAGATTTTTCACAGCCATTGTCAAAAATGCGATGATTCTGGCCACACTCACGAACAAGATCTCGGTGTAATGTTGTGTACTTGGTGCAAGCATCTTCGAATCTATCATTTGCTGAGATGTGTCCTGCCATCAAACCTGGTCGAGAGTGTTTGGATAGACCCTCTTCGAGAGGAATCGAAAGACTGCGAATTTGTCACTTCCTCGCACAATGCTGGGCTGACCGGGTCCCCGAATCTGATCTGGAAGCGAGATCGAGAGGGCTTGGTGTAAGTTTTAATTCTGACGAACCGGACGTTGAAGAGTTCTTGATTAGCGACAAGCTCTCGCAAATATTCTCACCCCAAGGATACACGGCTTCTGCGCGCTATCACGGGTATGTGACATGGATCAACTGGGACGTCTTGCGTTCTCAAACTTCCAACATCTCGGATCTGGACACGTATTTATCGTCAGATCGGAACATGTGTACCCGGGATGTGCGCGTAATTGATGTGGAAAGACGCTGTGTTTCTTTGCTCCCGGACAAAGCCGACTATGTCGCGCTATCTTATGTCTGGGGATCGGACCGTGCGAAACATGCTGAGCTCACGACGGCGAGTCTACCAGTTTTAGAGACGCCAGGCAGTCTTGCATCGGGCCAGCTACCTCGTACACTTGAGGATAGTATAGAGTGCTGCCAGCGGATCGGTCAAAAATATCTTTGGGTGGATAGACTCTGCATCGTACAAGATGATACGTCAAAAAATCTGGCCGTGCAACTCGAGCAAATGTTTGCAATCTACAATCAAGCCAGCTTCACTTTGGTCGCGTTGGCAGGAGAAGATGCGTCGTATGGACTACCAGGTGTTAGTCTCCCAAGGAAGCACACACAGCGGATATTCATGTTCAAGTATTTTTCGGTCGTCCACGCCCACCTTCTCCTGACCACCTCATAAAATACAGCAAATGGTACGGGCGTGGTTGGTATGTAACATGAAGCGTCACATAGTTAGACAACGCCTAACCCTGTGCTAGGACATATCAAGAGAGACAAGCATCACGTCGATATTTGTACTCGACAGATGCGGGGATGTTTTTCAGAAGTTTCATTGACGGTGCCCAAGATGATTATACAATGCCGACTCCTTCCGGTTGGCGCAAGCTCTTGGAGGCAACAGAATCGACAGCTACAACTCAGGTTGCAAAGGATTTCTCTCAGCTATCTCACACTATCTCGTACGATGACATGATCTGGGAATATACCCGAAAGAGTTTGACCTACTCCGACGATATTCTACGAGCTTGCGCTGGAGTTCTGTACCGATTTTGCGGGTCTCGATCATTCTTTGGCCTGCCACTGGAAGATTTCGATCGAGCTGTACAATGGTACCCTAACCAGGAACCACGCGACTCTAGCTGCTGTATACCGGTAGAGCATCAAGAGGCAAACATCTTCCCTTCCTGGTCTTGGATATCGTCCATCGGACCCAAGGGACCAGGCGACAGAGCAGCATCCTTTGCCCTCGCATACTGGTGTAGGGTCGTCACCAGTAAGGATGATCTGACCAATGAGGCCACACATGTAGAAACCATAGTACCACTAGAGAGTAGCTTCCGGCATTTTCGCATTGAATTTTTATCCATGGTCGCATTGGCTTGGGCGGATGGTTGTCTTCCAGTCAAAGCACCCGAAGATTTACTTATCTACAAAGATCGCCTTGGATTGAGATGGCCAACCTCCACAGCGTACTGGCAAGAGGTTTTTGCAAACTACCAATCAAGAACAGCCTTCTCACAGAAAGATATCCATCTGGCTACAGCCCCAGGACGATTGATGGTTCGAGCACAAAAGGCGATGTTCAAAATACACTATTACGACCAGGAGCATCGTCTCGAGAGATCAATCCGGACCGCTGCTGGTAGACTGGTAGGCGGCATGAAGTATGATTACCTTGGATCAGAGCACAAGGTTCAGCATGATCTGGTGGAGCCAGCAGAGTTTATCGCGCTGTCTGTTTCAGAGGTATCATCGTTCACAACACCTCTTTTCCTTTCGGAACACATGGGGAGTGAAAGTAAGGATTCATATGGTTACTGTCCATGTGAGTCTTCTTCACATCCCGCTGATGGCGCAAGTGAAGTGGGAGTCTACGCAAAGCATGCCCATCACAACGAAGAATGCCCTAGGCACGTCGATTTCTTCAAACCAATCCCACACATATCCGAAAACGATTACAGATTGCCCTGGCCACGTCAAGGGGGACACTCTTGGTTTTCCATTGTACAACAGGCCAAATATCTGGCCGCTATAAGCTACTTAGATGGAAATGACAAGTTGATGCATGGATTGAATTGCCCACCCCGATTAGCTGTTATGTGCATCGCACCGAGCAAAGGACGGGGAAAAGGGACGGGGGTCTTCCAGCGAGTGGGACTGGGCTTTGTGTATCTAAAGAGATGGGTTGAAGCGAATCCAGAATTCACAAATATTGTGCTTGAATGAGATCGGGACAACGCCGCGGTGCATAGGAGCTGGATCTTAAGATGCGATTTGAACTGAACTCTCCTTACTCATGTATGTCGGCCACAACGCAGATCACAAACCGAATCACTGTCTCCAAGCATCTGCATGTTTTGCCTCGCAGGATCATGAATAGAATGCTACATGATGATACTTTGGTATGTTATTCCAAAGTAGAGGTTTGAGACTTCAAATAGCCGGACCAAAACCAGCTTCATCTCGCAACACTCATCACATCTCTCATCATTTCCACCCAAACCTCATCACAATGCAGCAAAAATCACCGATCATGCAAGACAGAGAGGCTAGTTTTTCCGCGCACGAGCCATGCGAATCCATAAGATTAAGTCTAATTCTACATGAGCGTGCCTTGTCGCAAGATCTGACATCGGGCAATAAGTGATGTCCATAGCCAGCGCAAAAAGAGTGGCTCGCTGTATCCTTCCCCTGAGTAAAACCTCCAGGCCCTCCATACCAGCAGCAATAAGTAATCATATCCAAAGAGCGGATTGTATCGTACGAACGAAAAGGAAAAAAATGGTCGTAATCATAATATGCACAGAAAGAATGGGTGACAATGGTGTCCAAGATGTTGTAGGCACTTTGTTGACAGTTGTGGTGAGGATGAGTAGGGGAGAGAAGACGTCTACGAGCGGACGACGATGCCCTGGCGGCGGGTCGTCTTCTCCTCGTACACGTACTCGTCCTCGGAAGAGCAGTCCTCGGAGTCGTCAGAGTATCCGCATCGCGAACCTCCGCAGTCGAGCTTGACGCGGTTACCGGCGCGGGTAATGCCAAAGCGCTCGCATGTGCAGCAGCTGCTACCGGAGCTGACGCTGCTGGGCGAGCTCGAGTTGGTGGAGCGCGAGGTAAGCGATGGGACGTCGGAGTCGTAGTCTGAGTCGTCCTCGGACTCGTCCTCGACGGACTGGGCGGCGAAGCGGCGGTTGAGCTCCTCGAGGGTGGTCTTGTCGTACTGGGTGTTGATGACCTGGCGGGTCTCACCTGGGCGCTGGGGCTTGGGGGCAACGATGCGCTCTGGGCTGAGAGAACGGCCCTTGGCGACGGAGGCGGTCGAGACGCGGCGGGACTTGCGGTCGGAGCTGGTCGACGATGACTTGGCGGCGGGGATGTCGATGATGTTGAGCTTGCGGCCGGTGGTGGGCTCGGTGGTGTGGTCCTTGGCTGGGTCGTGCGAGACGTGGTAGCCGTCGATGATGTAGTAGTACCAGTAGCGCTGGCCCTGCTTGAGAGTGGCGCCGTTGAACTTGAAGCAGCCAGTCCAGCCTCCAGACTTCTTGGTGTCCTTGGAGAGCGGGAGCTGGCCCTGGTAGCCGTCCCAGGAGCCGAGAAGGTGGACGGTCTTGCAGTTGGCGGAAGTGCGGAGAGTGAAGTTGAGCTGGATAGCGGCCATTGTGAAGTGTGTTGATTATTCTTTCGTGAAGAGTTGAATTATGATTGTGGTATTCTTTCGATTCGTCCTAGCCAAACTAATGGATTGACGAAGTAATGCTGAAGAAGCTGTGTTGATTCGTGAAGAATTGCGAGTATGCGCGATTATCGAGTGATGATTTGGTGAAGTTTGTGTCGAGCAAGTAGAGCTGAGAATTAACGTTGGATTGGGGTATGTCGACCGGCGACGATGAATTGAATTAGTGGTAAAAGTGAAGGAATAAAATGGCACCAGGCCTGAGAATAGTAAAAGGTAAAAAGATAGAGAAAAACGACAATCACACAGCTCTGAAGTTCACACGCTTGCTGAAGAGCTCGAAGGTGAGCCTGGGGCCGCATACTTATCTATCGCAGCACAGCTGCGGAGGGGTTGGACGCGCTACGCTAGATCTGGCCCATCGCTACCCCCAGAAGCAATAGATTGCTTGTGCATGGCACGAAAGCCGTGTTCGCAGGGTCGCAGGGAGTAAGCTGTGGAGAGACGTACGCTGAGCGGCGCTTACAGACGTGTACGATCGCCACGATTGGGCTCGAGGTCTATCGAAAGCACAGTGGAGCGGCATTGGCCTGCCGTGATTCGCCCATGTCAAGTGGGCAAAACACACGTCCAATCATACAAAAGTCGGCACAACGCCATGTGATCCACCCATAACATGCATTGCAGCTCTTTTCTGTCACACTGCAGCGCCGATGCCGAGATCTAACTTTGAGTAGCGAAGACTAATGCAGAGGTATTTACTTTCCAAGGCCGCAACCTTGAACAAGCGGCCATCCTCCCTGCCGCATGAGGTCCTATTTACAGCCATTGTGCTTTTCGCCCAGCCTCCATCTTAGTCTTGGCCAATCAAATCATGCATCAACATTACGCTCGTCACTTAAATTATCCGCATTGGGATGGTCGGCGGTTAATGGATTGAAGCACGTCCAATGGACAACATCAGACCACCACTCTCGAGAATACGCAAGCACGAAAGGCGTCGCCGGTCAAGACGATGACCGAGACGTGCGCCATGTGGAGTCGAACGTGATTATGTGCAGGAACCCTCGTGCGGGCGTTGCTGGAGAAGTGTCAAGAAGGAAGGAAGCGCGGGACGAGGGCGGGAGCTGACGGGATGGCGGAGGCACGGCGGTTTCGATATCGGTCGTCTGGAATATCGGAAGTGATTGCGGAGCGAAGCCATATTGCCTGGCGTCCAGACCGGTAAAGAGCTCCTGTGCACAACATTATCACACAGACCCTCGAAAACGACACTGCAAGTATGTTGTGTAGCTCGCTTGAGCTTCCATCCCTACCCCGACCGGGCAATCGAGTCCAGCAATCGAACGCGCAGCGATGTCGCCAAACTCGTCTGTACGTCGATAACAAAGTTATCCTGGTCTGCATGAAGCCTGCTCTTATCGCCATGACAAGCGAGACCCAGCTTCGGAAGCACGGTCAGGCTGCCTGCCCATACATACGCGCTGACGATCCTTGATTGCGCCCACGCTTTGACGCTCATGTTGTACGGTTGACCAATCGAGCTCGTGGGCTTACTTGATCTCGGCACTGCAAGAAGCACACCATGTCAGAGGTGCAGTTGACGTACTCGTGTCATCTGCACTTTACTATTCGCCTTTCGCAGCCTTGAGGACCGAGAGGTGTCACATAACGCCGTGAGCTCCTGGAGGACCAACCACGTCCCTTCGCACGAGGAAAATTGTGCTGTCTGTCACGATGAGGCATGCTGAAGCGCTTTGCAAAGATGCTGGCGAGTGCAAAAGAAAGAAGGTCTTGTCAATTCCTAGAGTGAGTGGACACCAACTGTCCTCAAATTTGGCCCTTCGATCTCTCAACACATTCGTCAACCCATGTCGTAAGTCGTCACTCATGTAAAACGATGATTGACTGCTCTACAGGCATCAAGGTTTCTAGAAGAGCCTCAAAGAATTTTAAGAGATTGTCTGATCGTTTCACCCAGCAGCGGGACAATCAAATAACCTTCTGTAGTGGATGTAAATGTCCTAATATCAATTTGTCGCCTTTCAAGGAATACGCTCATTTTCCGCCATATGTACCAGTCTGTTTGATTCCCAACAGTCCCCCAATCACCCAATCCGCTCTCGCACAGTTCCAGCCACCAATATCCTTCAAATTGGTCCAAAAAGAAACCCCAAACTCCAGCAACTTTTCACCTCCCCCCCTGACATCTTCACAGCACTTCCCAACCCACCACTACCTCCC
>QVXC01000139.1:0-76804 GCA_003501895.1 Phaeosphaeria sp. A1 3.1a
TCTGAGCGCTGCTCAGGCACTGTGATCAGTGCGCCTGATCAAGTGACCAAGATCAGTGCGCAGGTTTGATACCAACAAGCTTAATGTGTCATCGTAGCTCTTGCACCGTTTCACTGCGTCGGCTCAACGCTCTTGGGTAAATAAGACACCACGCCAACAGCCACTCTCTTCTCATCAGTTGGGGTTGCTGGCTCCGAAACCTCCTCCGCAGACCCCGTAGCAGACGTAGATACATTACTCCGTTTCTTCGCCACTTTCTCGCGATTCGCAAGCAGCGCAATAGCGCTGAACACTATAATGTTAAACCCCGCGACAACAGCCGCAGCACGATTCCCTGGCGTGACGAACGGTTGGTGGATTTGTTGGAACCACACGAGGGGGATCCATGCTGTGAATGTATCTATTCACACCGTTAGCAAAAACAGCAAAAACAGGGTGCAAAATACAGGCATGTAGAAGAGACTCACACTGCAACGTATTCATCGCCGCCGCCGTAAACGCTCTCTGCTCCGCACTGTCCGAAATCAAATCCGCCATCCACGCCATCGTCAGCGGGACCATGCTGCCCCCGATCGACGAGACGATATATAGTGGTGCTCTGTGCGAAAAGGGGCCCATGACTGGCGTCGCGGCGAGTAAAGCGAAGACCACGACGGCGATGGTGTTGGAGAAGAGGATGATGGGCCAGCGGCGGCCGCGTAGCGGGCCGTCGGAGATCCAGACGCAGGTCAGGGAGTAGACGGCTGTGAAGGCGTTGCCAAGGGTTGGGTATTCGTTCTGGGGAAAGTATCGTTAGCTCCAGGAATCTATTGTCATCTTCATATTCATATTGAAACTGTGATCAAAAGGGAATCGAGTAGGGAAGCATACAATCTGCGCAACACTATAAACCATCGGCTTCCCCTTCTTATTATGCGCCTTGAGCCAGAATACGAAAGCAGTAAACGGCTGAGAGCAAAACGGCTGCATCGTGAAGATAAGTGTGAACAGCAGTGTCTTCCAGCTTGTCAAAAAGCCGGCGAAGGTCTTGAGCGTGTAGGGTTTGCCTTCGGGGACGCGGCCGGCTAGGGCCATTCTTTCGCGGGCGATTTCGATGTCCTGTATGCGCGTTTTTAGTGACTTCGAGTGTGAGATTTGTGAAATAGAGAGTGAAGACGTACGCGCTCGGTAAAGATCCAGTTTGGCTTCGCGGTGCCGGGCGTGTCTGGGAGGAAGAAGTATGCGAGCACGGCGATGGGGAAGGAGATGACCCCGTTGATGACTGCACGGGTTGGTGATCAGTAAAAGTTCTATCGCATATTCGAATGTAGTAGTGTTGCAACTTACCAAATAGCCACCTCCACCCAGGTAGCCCAGCAGTCCCATTCATCCCATTATAGATCCCAGCCTGCAAGAAGCCGCTAAAGATCGGCGCAATAGACACAGCCGACTGTAGGATACCATTTCGTTTCCCAAGCTCGCCTTCACATCCATCAAGTCAGCATATATATCTCAGAATCCTTCCTTCGTAACACAACAGCAGTATCTTACGCTTATTATACCAACTCCCAAGCACATAGTACAACGCAGGCCAATACCCAGCTTCAAACAGCCCCACCACGAACCTCAGCCCCAGCAGCGCTTCATACGACTTCGCACCCGCAAGCGCAAACGTGAAGACCGTCCATCCGATCTCCTGAAACGGGATCCAGATGTGCGCCGGCACACGCGTCAATATGATATTCGACGGCCATTGTCCGACAATATATCCAACGGTCCACGATACGATGATGTAGTTGTATTCGTTGCCGTACAGATGAAGATCCTCTTTCATGCCTGAGACAAAGGCGTTGGTTATGTTGGATGTGTCGATCCATTTGATCAGCATGCCTAGAGTCCCGAAGGTGAGGAGCGTGGCGTCGAGTTTGAAGATGAATTTGCGCTCTTCGGGGGTGGAGTCGGCGGAGTCCCAGAGCCAGCTTCTCCAGGTATTGTTACTAGGAGGTGGAGATGGAGGGGGAGGGGAAAGAGAGTCTATCAAGACGGCTTTGGTCGCCATGGTGGATGGGAATCAAGAAAATGGGCGGATCTTGATAGATGACGATATAAGATGGGTGAGGAAATGTCAGGCATAGATATACCAAGACAACGATGCCACTTGGCGTTAAAGACAAGATGCAAATGTGTATCAATAAGCAACGTTCAGCTCCTCTTATCTCACATCCACCTAGCGAAGTCGCAACAAAAGCCTCATCTTCCAGTGCTTGGGAAGTTCTTGTTCATCTGGATTACGCGCCTCCAATCGTGGTCTATCCAGAATGCCCACGACCCAATCGTAGCTGGGATGACACCACTCTCTGCATGGATGAGAACATGTAGGTCACCATGGCCTAGCGATGCGAAGTTAGGACAGAGGAGATAAGATGGGGGAACAGTTGGGTCATATGGTTCGATGCACTGCGGGGTTATGATACAGTGGAGGTTGGTGCGTGTGGTGTGGTGATTGCCAATTGCAAGGGCTGATGACGTGACTGGCTAGAACTTTGTGTCGTTCACTGAGCATCTTCACGGCGGCTGAGCTTAGCGAAACTGTCTCCCTCACCATCAGTTCGAGAAATTTACTTAGACTTTTTGTCTCATGTATAATGGCGGCATTGAAAGGTTTGCGGACATATTAGCACGTGTCGAGTGGATTTTGTGACTATTTAACTTCCATTAGGTGTAAGGGAAATCCACGCATGTCAGATGAGACTGACCTCCGGGGGTTCTCTAACCTCTTTTGATTTTTGCGTGGTATAAATTGACCAGAATCTTCCATGCGCTTTGTAGTGAAATACTGCGTTCCCTGGCGCGTGCCAGCAGTATGCGGATTCATCGGCTCCCATTGACATTGTCTGCGGATCAACCATGTTATCTTGGTAGCACGCTGCATCTGTTCCACTCCCGTATCTAGGACTTTGAGAGGTCGCGGGCCCTCAGTCGTGTAGCTGTGAGATTTCTGACGAGAAGTTGTCCATTGAGTCCTGTGTTGCGAGCCACTGCTCGTACGTCAATTTATCTCCACCACCGAAGAAATCGGGCAAGTTCTTGACCCTGATCTTGCCGTTGACTGTTTGCAACTTTGTTCCTTCCAAGATAGCCTTGATCATCTTCCACAAGTTGTAGCGGCAGTAGCCAGTGAAAGCATAGCGAGTGAATGGTGTGGCAATCTTGGATGTGAAGTGACGGATGTTAATGTACGTCAGTGCGTCGATCTCAACGGCTTGAAGTTTGGAAAGAGACTGAAGAAGGCTCTGAAAGTTGCGTAGACCCTGGCTATTCAGAGGCTTGCCATGCAACAAGACGTCCTCCAACGCTGCCTGCTCGTTGTGGAACAAATACTGCTCAGCAACAGTGATCTTGAGCGTGGTGAGTGCAACACATTCGAGAAGCATATTGCAAACTTGGGTGAAGACGAGGTGACCAGCTTCGGTAAGGTCCTGCGGAACGTGACCGCAGGTCTCACAGCAGGGAGTGACGTGCATCCTGACAGCCCTGACTCCAAAGCGTCCATCGTCACCGAGACCTCGCAGAAAACGTTCAAGCAGAGCCACGTACGTGGGGGCACAGAAGGTTGAATCATGAAAATCCAGAAAGACTCTTGGTCTAAACTCGACCTTGGCTAGCGACCAGAATGTCGCGCGTGCTTCTTTGCGAATCAACTTTTTCAGTGCCCCCATTTTGAGCAAGGCAAAGGTGAAGGCATCGAACTCCTTACGCCAGATACCTCGCACCTTGAACCGGTCATGTTCTGATTCGTAGCCGATGGATGATGTTTCGTTGGTAAGAACAGTATTGTCGAAGACGTAACCATAACAGATGTCTCTGATTTCGCGCGGAAGGTCTGTGAAAGATTTGCGGACAGGGCCGGCCTTGAAATCTCGCTTGAACAGTCCACGCTAGATCTCGTCCTTGTGTTTGCGCTCGTCGTCGCGCTGTAGAATATCCCGCAGCGCCTGCGATGTTGTGCCTTCTAGTTTGAGACCGCGCTCTTGCACCTGCGCAAGCAACGCTTCATACTCGATCTTGCGCTTCTTAGCCTCCTCGCGCTCAAGCTCTTCTTCTGCCTTGCGCTTCCGAGCCTCGCTCTCGTCGGCTGCGGCTACTAGCTGCGCCTTGAGTTTGAGGTCCTTGTGTTTGACCTTGCGCCTGGTGAGGAGAGCGCGAAGCTGTTTGCAGGTCTTGGTATTGAAATCTGGTGCCGGATCACCGCTGGACGCCATGATGGCGAAGTTGAGGTGTTCGCGATTTGTGGGTGATGTAGCGCAAATTGTGGTGTGTTTGTAGGACTGGCGACAAGGAGTGCTAATGTAGGGCGACGACCAATAGCGCTATGCACTACAAGCTAGTGTGCACTGTGTAGCCGCGCTGGGTAGTGAAAGGTGACCCCCGTTCGATCAATCAACGCCAACCACTGCATTGTTTGCACAGAACCCGTCGAGCTTCCATGAACCACTGGGAACGACCGGGAATGATGTTTGTATTGACTACAGTGTTGACTAGGCCTGATATCAAGCGTCTGCAGGAAGTCTCTCACGGACACATTCACTTTTGTGGTAATGTACGAGAAACCAAATCCAGTACCTGAGACGCAATTTAGATACAGGCATACAACTCCACCCATTCTCCGGTCATGGAATGAGTCTCCATCTTCTTCCATAAAAAGCTTTTGTTGATCTCAAAAATTGTTCCGAAATGTGAGTTGCTCACAACCCTCATCTCTGTCCCAGCCAGGGCCCCCTAGCTCTAAAATCGCTGTCCAAATTGTTTCAAGGTCCGTCTCCTTTCGAGCTGCCGACACACTTTGCCTTCTGAGTTGCAAACCTTTGCGCGAGGCGTTTCCTTGTGTTCGGATTTTGCTTTGCCCATCAAACATCGAAATCTCTCTGGCCATGAAATGTGGCGAGTAGGCCATACAGACCGTTCCTGTGTCTCATGCCATCAGACAGTAGTCCCCTCAACCCGATTGAATCATTGTCGCGTCTCTTAAGACTACCATGAAGCGTATGTACGGATGCAACTATTACGCGAATACTTGCATTTGGTTGATGTAGGTGAGTGCTTTCCACGATGGACTTCATGGCACTCAAGAGTTCGAAATTGCGATCAGTGAGAGCATATCGAAGGAAAGGTGCCAGCTTGTGGAAGGCTGGGCACATGTTTTTATCGATGTCGAACAAGTGTGGTGTGTCGACAATGACCTTGCGCAGCTTCGGTAAAGCTTGTAGAGTGTCCTGGAATTTCTGAATGCCCTTGCTCCTTAGCGGCTGGTCGTGGATAAGGAAATTGGCCAGAGCTGTCGCATCTTCTCGAAAAAGATAATAACCAGGAATGGTGAGCCGGAGACTTGTAAGCGTGGTACACTCAAGCAACATAGTGCACACCCGTGCGAATTTGTTGCATCCGTCCTCCGTGTAGTCCGGATTTGTAACGAAATCGGACCTATCTCGTATGGTGAGAAGCCCAAGGACCTTTACTGCCGAACGACCATCGTCGCCGATGCCTCGTAAATAGCGTTCGAAGACATCCGTGTAGTGCGGTTGGCAGTGAGGCCAGTTGTCAGGATCTTCCTCATAGTAGACCGTGTGAACAAGGTCATAGTGCTTGAGAGACCAGAACATCGTTCGAGCTTCGTCTCTAATAGCCCAGCTCAGCGTGCCCAGCTTGACCAGCGCACATATAAATTGCGCAAGATCGTGATCCTCATTTCTGGCTCTGAAGCGGTCCCATCTCGGGCTGTATTCGATCTGCGGGCCGGGTCGGTCAAAATCTTGTGGACCCCCGAATGCGTACTCATAGCCTTGGGGACCGAGTCAGTGATGTGTCCACAGTAGGCAAAGTGGGCGAGAAGTAGAGCAGTATTGCTACGTGCGGTTGACTGATAGCGGCTACGACTGCATCGAAACCGTAAATGGAATTATACTCACGAATGTCCCGAATCTCACGTGGCAAGTCCGTGAACGACTTCTTCGCCGGATCGGCTCGGAACTCTCGCTCAAATAGATTGGGCTATGTCTCGTCTTTAGTCTTCTGGATGTGCGCGAATGCAGCTTTGCGCTCCTCTGAAATGTGCTCCTTCAGGACTCTGGCCTGCTTTCTATCGCTTTTTCGAGCTGCTGCAATGAGTTGCGGTCTGCGCTTGAGGTGATTGTGGCGGATGTTGCGGTCAGCCAGAAGTTGACGAAGCCTATACCGGTGCCAAGTGTCATAGTCGTCCACGGTGAGGGATACACGGTAAGGCAGCGTAATGCGATCTAAGTATGGCAGACTGGTGGCTGTCCAAGTCAGAGCTGCTTGGTATATGGTGTGGGGGTAGTGTAAGATTCGGAAGCGCGATAACGTTAGCGCGTCGAAACGCGCAATCACCTGAGGAGCAAACGCTTAACTTTACCTAGGTAATACAAACGCGACAGGGCTAAGCCACTGGTGTGTTTTGATTACCAGCATGGGCCAGTTATTGTACACAAAGACAGCTGATTGATATGTATATGGGGTACCTAGGCTCGAGTCAACTAATCATTCTGCCTTATCAAACACTCTATATGCCACCCGAATAACGGCAGCGGCAGCAATGCGCACTATAGAGTCTGCGCAGCTCAAGCATGGATTGAGTGAAGTTACGATGAGGCCAGCAATATGGCCATGGGCCGCTACAACATCCAAACAAGACATTGTGTCCTGCTCATCGAGACCTCCCAGTGCAGCGTAGTCGTTAGCCAGAACAAATGAGGTATCATGACAGTCCGCGTCCAAGTGAAGGAGACTGGACACACTGTCATCAATACCAACTATATCTTCGTATCTCGCGCCAAGACCGATGCAAGTTTCGCTCGTATGCGTCAACATGGCTGTAGTTGAGGTTGTTCTCGGACTGACCAATAAGCACGCCAGGGTAATCCTAGCCTGCCACAGATGCTGCATTTCTCTAGAACGGCGCTTCTCAGTCTTTTGCCCGTTGTAGCAGAATCGGTCCATTTCTAGTTCTATCGCCCCAAAATGCGTCCCGACTTGCCACAGGAGGAATCAGTGCAAAAGAGCCTTTGAAACGTGACTTGGAAGCCGATTACTTCTGGCCGATTGACTAAATCTTGGGCGGGGTCCCAGTCCGAGACAGTAGCAAGAACGTGTCATGGCGACATGAACCGCAGCTACCGACACTTGATTTGAGCTATGCATATAACAAAAGGGTCGTCAGATAATATGTCCCCAATGTAATCCGGCAGTATCCATGACAAACAAATGCTCAATATAATTTGGCGCCCTTAGATGCCCAAGATTTACGGGTTGCTGGTCCAGTGTCCCAACGCACAATCTCCATTTCGCATAGCTCTGTTGGACCGGTTTGTTGTCGCGACGCATTAGAGAGTGGACATTTGTTCGCCACTTTGTCTTCAAACATTGTGCCATTGTGTCGTCGAAGAGCGAAGTCGGTTCTGCCAAAGCATTGGCAAGCAAGGTCGAGAACGGAGCACAGAAGGTACAGGTTTTGGTATCGAACTTTTGAAGAGTAATTTCGCTAGCTGCCTGAACAGTTCGACTCGAAGAAATTCTGACCCACATAGTAGAGTGGTCGCGCAAGTATGAGGACGGCGTGTACCCTGGTGGCGCTTCAAGGGTTCCAGAGCATTTCCCGAGAAGATCTGTTCTGTTTTCCCCGAAGTCGCTATCAATCTCTGTCAATAGTTGGGGCCACAGCAACTCTTTGACGACTAAGCGATCGAGCGACTCGCACATTCCATAGCCTTGGAACCCTTGCCAAGGAATAGGAGTCCTGATGATAAAACGCTTACCGTCGACTTCACAGATATTGAACGCGTTGAGGAAGGAAGTTACGGGCAGTTCGCACTCGACGTAGAGTGGTTCCTTGTCGTTCTGTGTTCCGAGGGTGTGGAGACTGTCATACAACCCTATGCTCTCTGCGAGTAATCTTGGCATACACAGACAGGATGTTACGGAGCAGGGTTTCAGTGTTTCGATGTGCAATGTACTGCTAGTACTTCCGTAGTCAGTTGGGAATTCATTCCTCTCATTACACAGCGATGACAGTGAGAAGACTCGATCTAGAGGCTGCTCGCATTTCATGCCGTGAAAACGACCGAGGATAAATTGCAAGCTGGCTCCATTATACAGAGTCTTCGCGACTTCAAAATTGGAGATGCGAGCCTTCGGGTCCGCGATCGCCCTGGTGGACAAATGAAATTCGGCAATCGGAAATCCTGTCCAAGTAAGGTAGAAATAATCAGTCGCCCAGTAGATAAATTCGAACGGTATAGTCTCCAAATCGAGCCATACCAGAGCACTGCGAACTAGGAAAATCTCTTGGACAACCCAAGCTCGTTCCCAGTACGGGTTGCAGTTGATGAAGTCTTGGAGATCTTGCTTAAGGGCGGAGATGAGACCCCATTGCTGCGGCAATGCGCTTTCTGGATCTCTCAATATGCGCAGTGCTCGCGCCATGTCTTTCTTGGTCTTTGTTGCTCCCAGCCATACATCTACACATACAGCTTGTGAATATATGTCGCCCATTTGCGCCACCTGATGATTGCGCTCCAGGATATTGTGCTGGTCGATACACAGAGCGTCGATCCAATACCGGTATGTCGTGGTAGCTACTGTGTTCTGGCGAGCCAATTTAAGAAAGTCCAGTAGATTCTGTCGTACTGCGAAAAGCTGGCCATTGATGAGGAGGGGGTTGCACGGTTCCGGAGGTCCCCATCTATATGATAGACACGTGTAGGAAGCCTCGATTGTCTCGTGGAGGATCTCGCATTGTATTATACCATCCGAGGACAAATCTGGCAGAAGACGTGTCAAACGAATAGACGGCTTGCTGTGCTCGAGTGGATTGTGCCGGAACGTACGTCTGGAGCGACCCACAGCCGGTGGCTCAGCGGATTTCATATTGTGTACTTTCGTACTTCATTGCAATCGATACATCTTGATCATGGGATGAGTATTGGGCACTAGAGATCCAAGTCCTATTGCATTGGAGAGGGGAGCCTGCTAGGTTGTAGTGTTGAAAAAGATTTACTATAGGTGGGAAAAGGGCCGCCGCTTCCTGCATGGCTGCAGCCGCAGCCCCGCCAAGTTTTGTTTAGGTCAGCATCTTTCCTGTCTACTTCGGAGGTCGCCCAAATACTTTCGAAGTTTGCTAGATAGCATATACCAAGCAAGACAGAAGAGATAAGCCACGGAATGTTACCCCTTCTGCGGTGGGTTAACGGGATGAATTTTGAAACGTCCAGCGGATATCCTCAAAGGTAAGAACAATATTAGACTTGAGGTAGAATTTATTGTATGGGTCGACTTGTGTTTTCTCGCAACAGTTTTACGTACTCGATGTTCACCAAAGGTGCTTCGCTGAAGAGCGTTAACAAAGCACCGAACTCCCGAGTAACCCTCCGCATTCAAACCCTTCTCCAACCGTAGCCCTCGCCCATGTCCTAACTTCTTTCTACCACATGCTTCATCGTCTCCATCACCCGCAGATCTCCCCGGAGGATCTCATCGTCACGAGACTCGCCACCCCGCTACCCCACAAACCATCTCACACCGGTGCGCAGATCTACCCCCAGCAACAGCACACGCGCATGACCCCATGATCTCACGATCATCCATCACCGACCTCACGCTGACAGCAGAGCTTTCTCCCAGCGTCACATTCGCACCGCGCACCGCTCGAACGGGATTTGCACGAGCTGAGGTTACCCGGCGTCGCTCGAGCTTCCCCGCGTTTCGTGCGATGTGCGCCACGAGGCGGCGACGGCCTCGTTGTTATTCCCACTACGACCTACCAGCGATTGAAATGGTACATTTCGGTATGTATCGTGCTCGACGGCCCGACTATTACGGGATACAATCATCATGCACTACCAGCCAAACACTTTGAGTAGGCTACTCGACACACTTACACTTACACCTACGTCCATGTAACCCTCTCTCAGCTCCCCAATGCCCACCACCTACGTGGGCGCCTCTCCCATCTCCACGCCTTAGGCATCAATCGGACATGCTTCCGCATCCAGCAGTTCCTAGTCATGCCCTTAAGCAAGGGATGGTAATAAGATGATGACGATGATGACATAACCCACCCGCCAGCCAGCCACAACGCACGTTTCTGCTTTTCCAGAACATCAAGGAAAACTTCTTCGGCGTCATGCGACACAGTCTGTGTGTGCTGGGCAGACAGGTAGGCAGTGGTAGGGCTGATGTGTGATGCGATGATCTGCCTGGGTGTTTCATCTATTTGTCTTGGCGGGGCGAGGGGGTGAGGATGGGTCGTGGCCGACTTCCGCGTTGACGTGGTTCGAGTTATGTTGAAGGAGAGCAGAGCAAAAGGGCACGGCGGTTTGGCACGGCACAAAACGATGTACTGTACTGTGTGTGATACACTACTGCAGAATCGCAGTGGTCACTCGCAACATGGAGATTATTCTCCAGCGAAAAACGATTAGATCCGGCGGCCCTCGATGCTCTACTCTAGCATCTCGTAGTCCCATGTGCTTATTCCACGGTTACGTTTGGCGGCTTAGTCTCGGCAGAATGGCGGCTATTTGCGCGCCATCAGGGAGATCATGTACATTTTTGGTAGAATTCGCCGGCAAAGAAGGTACAACTGTACCGACGACTCACGAGGCTTTGCATGCTTCCAAGCCTTCCCCACAAAAATGGTACATGCATGGTGGTTTTAAGCCGCGTGCAGGATTGCTGGCTGACACCCTCGGGACGTACAGTTTTGCAGGATGAGGTGTCGAAGGATCGAGGGATTTAGAGAGACACAGAAGAAAAGTATCGATTCTCTGAAATAAGATTCAAGAGTCTTGTTCATCTCATCTCCCAAGCACCATCGCCGTCCCTAACCTGTCCCCAGCCCAAGCCCAGCCAACTCCCATCCCATTACCCGACGATCAAGCCAACCCATCACATACCCCCAAGATGCCCATGCCCATCATCCCTCGTGATAGCCTCGTAGATCCTCCCCAGCCCACCCGCCTTCCGTCTTGAGCATCATCTACGCACCGCCGATCCCCACATCATCGCCACTTCCGCTGCAGCCAATCAGAGCGCCGAAGTGGCAGCAAATGAAACTCGCGTGCCTGGCCTTGCTTTAGCTGTGTGGGTATGTCGCTGGTGCTCAGGGTCCACCACGGGTCTGGAATGGGGGGTTCTTGTTGGTTGGTTTAGGAGTACAGCGCACTCGGCCAAGGTTAGCAGTGCCGTTGGCGGGAATAGAGCCACGAGAGCCTCGGTGCGTGCTGCTATTGTGACTGTGTCTACTGCGTCATCTTTGTGTGTCCCCTAGACCCTGGTCATCCAGTGGAGCACGCACGCGCGAGGGAAGACAGGAGCTGCCAGCTCATCACCAGTCAGCGAACAGCTCTGGTACTAAGGTGTTACCCAGACAAGTAAAGATGTACAGCTTCCCCGAGTGGATGCCTTGCCAGAGCTTGATCCCTGACACCGCCTCGCCGGAGGAGAGCTGTTTACTAGGAGCTTGCTTGCTTTGCCTTTGGGTGACTGTTCCCCGAGAGCTCCACCCTTGTTCCAAGACGATCTTCATCATGTCCAGGAGCTCCCCATGACTTAGCTGTCGAAACAACTTTGCGAGCCGGGTGACATCGTCTGGTGGGCAGGTTATAAATGCTGTAGATCCCCCAGAATGTGGGAATTGTGATCACCGACTCTGTTGACGATTGTTGTACAGGAAAGGAGTAACAGTTACCTACTTATTATATATCTTACCCAAGTGCTTGGATTCGCACGAGCTTGTACTCGTTGAGTTGGTCGCACTTTTTCTCTATTACACAATGGTCGGACAATACTATGCTGCCGCGGCTGTGAGCCTGCTGGCGTTGAGCTCGGCTTCTCCCCTGTAGGTAATCCGAAGCTTTGCGAAGCTTGTTGGAGCTAACAACAAGGTAGCACACCCACGAAGCGCGCACCATCTTTCGCGTACGGCAGCGAGAAGGTTCGCGGCGTAAACACAGGTGGTTGGTTTGTGCTTGAGCCGTGGATCACACCCTCCATCTTCGAGGGCAATGGTGCTGTGGATGAGTACACCTTCACAAAGGAGCTTGGCGCGGACGCGGCGAAGTCGAGGTTGCAGCAACACTGGAACTCTTGGATCACCCAGGATGATTTCAACCAGATGGCTAAAGCTGGTCTCAACCACGTGAGAATCCCCATCGGGTACTGGAGCGTCATGCCACGTCAAGGCGATCCCTACGTATCAGGCGCGTACGAGAAGCTAGGCGAGGCCCTTGACTGGGCCTCTGGTGCTGGCCTGAAAGTTATGATCGATCTGCACGGTGGTAAGTAAGGCGATCTGAAAGCTGTCGCAAAGCTAACAGTAGCCAGCCCCCGAGTCGCAAAATGGATTCGACAACTCTGGCAAGTACGGTGGCGTCGGCTGGGGTCAGGGCGACTCTGTCTCCTACACTCTCAAGGTGCTCAACAAGATTCGCGACGACCACGCGAAGCATCCCGCTGTTTCTGCCATCCAGCTGCTCAATGAGCCTCTCGGTCCCAACATGGATATGAACACCGTCCGCCAGTTCTACATGGACGGCTGGGGCAACCTCAAGAACTCTGACGTTGCTGTCACCTTCCACGATGCCTTCCAGGGCGTGACTTCGTGGGGGAACTGGGGCTCCGGCATGTGGAATCTCCTCCTCGACACCCACCACTACGAGATCTTCGACAACGGCATGGTCTCGCAGGATCTTGCTGGCCACATCAAGCAGGCCTGTGACTTTGGTAACCAGATGGCGAGCACCGGCAAGAACACCATCTCAGGCGAGTGGACCGGTGGAATCACCGACTGCGCAAAGTGGCTTAATGGCAAGAATAAGGGCGCGCGCTACGACGGAACTCTCTCTGGCTCGTCCAAGGTTGGTGACTGCACTGGCAAGTCGACTGGCTCTGTTGCCGCCCTCTCGAGCGCCGACAAGAACAACATCGGTCGCTTCATCGAGGCCCAGCTCGACGCCTACGAGAAGGCTGCTGGCTGGATCTTCTGGACGTGGAAGACCGAGGGCGCACCCGAGTGGGACATGAAGGACCTGCTCGCAAACGGGCTCTTCCCTCAGCCCTTGAACAGCCGAAAGTGTAAGTTTGCATGGACGTCGACTGCAGTACGATGCTGACTGTTACAACAGACCCCGGCCAGTGTGGCTAAGCAGCGAGCACCTTGTCGAGGCTGCTTACCGCGTCGTATTCATACTCTTTTTGGCTGCGAATCTTACCCAACACTCGCTCCGCCTCAGCCCTACACAGTACCTTCTCACCGCAAGTAACGATGTAACGAATTTTCTTCGCTTCGACGATACCCCGATGCGCTCGCTCGCTATATGGGCTCGACTCTGTCGCCCACTGTATACATATCGCTTTGTTTATATGGAGGCTCGGTGCAGGCAAGCAGCGCCGGTGCCGTGGTCGCAGTTTGATGCGACCCAGCACGCAGGTATAAGTGAAACGTAGTATAGCAACCTGAGATGAATACAACAGTTGCATAATGGCGTATGGCGACGACATGAGTGATGCGATGGTTGGTGGGCGGGTCGGATTTACACCGTAGATGGGAGCAATTCGCGCGCCGTTCGCGCCTGCCGTGCCGCAACAACCTTAATGTCAACGAGGAAGGAGCAATGTAGTCGGTGGCGAAGCTCGTGCTCGATGGCTAGCAACATCACACACACATGGTGCGACGAAATGAAGGGGGTGGTGTAGCTGCGGCCCTCGCTTGCACCACTCGGCCCCTCTCCCTTGCGCTGACGGCCCAGCGAATGCGATGCATCTCAGCGACTCGGGCCCAGCGTTCAGACGGCCAGTCACAGCGCGGCGGACCCCAGCATAAGCACCCGCCCAGCAGTGCACAACAGCGCCGATCGAGTCCTCTTTGATGTGAAAATCTGGAGAAGGTCGTGTTTGCGCCGTGAAACACGATCTATCAGCGCGCGCAATCGCCATGTGCTGCGCATTCCCTCGCATCGCATGCGCGCGCTGCTCTACTTCTCCCACGCCGCAAACCTCAGCATGTCGCCAGTCGCGCGCCCGCTGCAGACTTCGCGCGCCTCTTCAGGCCTCCAACAGCAATAACGGCTCGCAATTTCCCAGAATAGGCCGTGCTGCAGGCCAACTTGACCGGTACCTCGATCCTGTGGCTCCTGAAGCACGCCGGCACCCCTGAGCATGGGGAGGCTAAATTGCGGCCGCCGTCGCTCATTCGTCCAATTTACCTTGGCACTATCCAATTGGCCTGGTCGTGCCAATTTGCAACCACACGGCGTCGTCTGGGGCACAGGGCTTGTGCTAATGCAGGAACAGGGCTGGGTGGAGCAGCAGGAGATTGGATGCTCGCCGCCCGCTAAGGGGCCGTTTGCAGAGCGTGACCGGAATTCGATATATTCCTACCGCGCTCTCACCTCCACGCCTCTTCTCTCTCACCTCGCTCCGCAAACAGCACAGTCTACCACGAAGATATTTTCTTCAGCCCTTCTTTTAAACCGTCGCTCCTTCAGACTCCACGCTCACTCAGCAATACCTAATTCCCAGCGCCTAG
Source organism: Phaeosphaeria sp. A1 3.1a (assembly GCA_003501895.1). NCBI lineage: Eukaryota > Fungi > Ascomycota > Dothideomycetes > Pleosporales > Phaeosphaeriaceae > Phaeosphaeria > Phaeosphaeria sp. A1 3.1a. Next base: position 14,579 of record QVXC01000139.1, read on the forward strand.
CGTTAATCACATAATACACACCACCGCAAACATGTTCTCCAAGACCTCCATCGTTGCTCTCTTCGCCGGCCTCGCCGCAGCCCAGCATGCTCCCGTCGGCGAGCCCAGCGGCAACCCCATCACCGCTCCCTTGTCCGTGGTATGTCTCTCACCTCGAGTCGCGCGAGCTGCATTGTTAGCATGTTTGTTTGTTGCGACAACAACAAGAATGCGCGTGAAATGACCATCGGCGCTAACGCACAACACCAGGTCGTCCCTGCATGCAAGGAGTTCACCATCACCTGGCAGCCAACCACCCCCAACCCCGTCTCGCTCGTCCTCCTCCGTGGCCCTGCCGAGAACATCAAGCCCCTCTCCACCATCGTCACCGGCATCTCCAACAGCGGATCCTACAAGTGGACTCCCTCGTCCGGCCTCGAGGCTGACGTGACCCACTACGGCATCCAGCTCATCGACGACGTCACCGGCCAGTTCCAGTACTCCAACCAGTTCGGCATCTCCAAGGGCGCCGAGTGCAACGGTGTCGCTCCCTCCAGCGCCGTGTCCACCCCCTACGGCGGCGGATATCCCGTCAGCACCCCCGCTGTGTCCAGCAAGGCCTCGTCCTCCGCAGGATACCCCGTGTCGACCCCCGTTGTCAAGCCCTCGACCACCATCATCACCAAGCCCTCTGCCGTCTCCAGCACCGGCTACCCCATCGCCAACTCGACCGTCATCCAGCCCAGCAAGCCCCTCAGCGTGCCCAGCTCGCTCCTCTCCAGCCCCACTGCTTCGGGCTCGCCCACCAAGTCCTCGGGTCTCCCCGAGAGCACTGGTGCCGCGTCCAGCCTCCAGGCCGGCTTCAGCGTCGCTGGTGTCCTCGCCATCTTTGCGCTCGTGCTGTAAGCATTTTCATCCTGAACTGGACCGCATCTTTGAATGGTTGCTCTCTATTTTCTAGAAATGTTTATATGTCATGACCTGCATTTGAATCTGGCTGTTTGCTATCGCTATTTTTTCTTCCATTCTTAGAAGATACTCCTGGTGTTAATTAGGGTATATACCACTTGGGTTGTGTCGCCTCAGGCGGACTTGGGCCGTGCCTTGCTGTATCTAGTGATATTGGAAATGCGATGCATTAGATGCGCTTTAAAACACTTCTTTCTCTCTGCCATGCTGTGATGCAATGACTATGTGCCTGAACTTTGATATCGCATCTGATAAGGCCCTTGGTATCTTTCTTTGCATCAGACTACACTCCGTTCTAACCCTACCGTCTTGCTTAACACTCTGGTCTCCCCCATTGCCCACTCCTTACACAACCATCCTAAACTTCAATTTATCACCCTCCATGATATCTTCCTTCATCCCCTCCAACTCCCCCACATCCCAATTACAACTCACATACCTCCCACTCAACCACCCCCTCTTCTCCCCACTCAACCACACACACATCGCGCCCGCAAGCCCTGGGTCATCGCTCAACATCGTATCCCACACCTCCCCCGCGTGGCCCTGCGTCTGCGGCGTGAGCACCGCGCCCGGGTGCAGCGCGTAGGCCATGATCCCGGAGGAGGCGTGGTCGTGCGCGATGTGTTCGATGAGGCGGTTGCAGGCTGTTTTGCTGATGTTGTAGGCGATGGGGGTCAGTAAGCTGGTGTGGGAGTGGGCGGCGAGGGAGGTGGAGCAGATTAGAGTCTGGGGGCCGGAGGGGGAGAGGGTGAGGAGGGGGAGGAAGGATTTGGCTATGGCGATTTGATTGTTAGCTTTTTTCTTTCTCTTTTCTTTTTGCTCTGGGGATGAGGAGTACTAGGTCTAGAGACGTGTGTGTGAGAGAGAGAAGAGGAAGACAGAAAATGGGAAAAAGCAGAGATGAAGACAAAACAATGTAACCCATACTTACATATCCTCCACACCCCCCCAAGATTAACATCCAAAACCCTCGCCCAGTCATCGTCTTCTACAATCCCAATCGGTAGATTCCCTCCATCTTCTCGCTCAATGTAGCTCGAGATGATGCCCGCATTCGCAACCACGACGTCGATTCTTCCCCATTTGTCCCTAACACCTTGTTCTAACGTTTTCACGTCCGAATCGGAGCGGACGTCGCAGAGCATCTTTAGGACTTCAACTCCCTCATCTCCTGCCCCTCCTACTCTCTCCCGTCGTTTCCCAGACACTGCATGAATTTCTTTCTCTAACTTGTCTAAATCTCCCATCGTGCGTGAACTGATGCATACCCCGCTGCATCCCGCCTCAACATACGCGAGCGCAATGTGCCAGCCCAGCCCCTTACCTGCGCCCGTGACGACAACGACGAAGGGCGAGGGTAAAGTTACGCGTTTGGGGTCGATGTTGGGCGGGATTGAGGTGTGGGTTGTGGGGGTGAATGATCCTCCATAATACGGTGGGAGATGGGCCATGTCCAGCTCCACAATGGCCCGAGTTGATCTGTTATTTTGTAGAAACAACGGCAAGGATGGGGCTATTAGTGTATATGTGTGTGTAAATATTATTAGCTCGGGCAAGGGATGGAGGATGTTGGCGTGCTCGAAAGTTGGGGTTGCGGTATGTAAGTTCGAAGTGACGACGTCGATAGAGATGAATCGAATCAACTCTCGTCGGGTAATGGGTACATGACGCCAGACCACGACGTGAAGCGAGGCTGCAATGCATATCTTTGAGTCTCGGAATATGGTTGGACATATGAAATACAGTGAGATTTTCAAATGGACTATGAATCCGAAAAGTCTCAATCTATCTAGAAACGTGCGTTCGTTCGTAGGTATAACTAGTAAAAACAACCGAAGCGACTGTTATCATCAATCTACGAATCCCCCAACTCGACTCAAGATACACTCAAGTGCATCTCGCAGGAGCACCTCCATCTTCAAAACAACTCCAAATTGGGTATATATATTCCAACCAAGTCAAAAAAAATCCTTGATACGCCATCTACGCCCCCTCATATCCCTATCCCTATCCCAAACAAAAGATTCAGTCAAAATCATCACATAACCACACACCCAACCCTCTTTTTCCCCTTCTTGTCTCCCCCCGGCGTTCGCGCCCCATCTCGACCGGCCGTCATCCGACTCGTCCTCCCACCAGCAGCTCCACCTCCGCCAAATCCCCCAGGCCCCATACCCGGTCCGGGGATGTACACGGGCTGATCCACATACTCCTGCTGCTGCTGCCGTGGGTCGTATCCAAACGGCATGGAATTCGTTCTCGGGGGCGCGCTCACGGGGTACGTCTGGGGTGTAGATCTCTCCGGTGCTACCAGGCGGGGGAGGAGGCCGCGTCTTGATGTCTGGGCCGGGGGGTGGGGAGGTGGTGCATGCGTTGAGTCGGCGGTGTTGATGCGGTCTAAGGCTGAGCTGAAGAGGGGGCGACGAGTGGGCATTTGCACGGTGGGTGCGGAGCCGCGGCGGGGGAGGTTGGGGTCGACGAGCGGTGGGGGACGCAGGTCGATTGTGCTTTCGACGGCGCGGCGGGGGCGGGGTGTTGGTCTGCGGAGGAGGTTTAGAGAGGAGGTGTTGCGGTGTGCAGAGGGTGGTTGATGCGGGTTTTGTTGTTGCGGGGCCATTTCATCGGACGGTGATCTGGCGGCTGAACTCCTCCGGCGCCCTGAAGCAACTGGTTGTGGGCTTGGATAGGTGGACGGATGCAGCAGAGAGGGCCGTCTCTCGCGTTCTGGCGGAGTCGTTAGATTGGTAGATGACACGGATTGTCCGCGCATGTGGTAAGGCGCAGATGGCGAGAGTTGGGAGGGATTGATCGTAGCTGGGAGGGCAGGAACAGGCGGTATACCAGACGATGAGGAGCCCTGGCGTCTTGATACTGGCGGCGCTGCTGGATGGCTGAGACTGACGCTTCCAGCAGCTGCAGCGGTCGCAGTATATGCTGGTGGCGGTGGCACCCAGTTGTCCGCATCACTCTCGTGAGGAAGCTCTCGTCCCCCGTCAGCACGGCGGTACTCCAGAGGCCTGAACGGAAGAGCGCGTAGATGACGACGATTCGCAGGTGACACGGCTGCGACGGTGGCCGCTCGAGCTAAAGACATCTGCGACCTGGGCTGCTGGTTGTCGTATGGCGCTTCGAACGCCGCCTGTACTTCTTCCATGGTCAGCTCCTCCTCGTCCGCGACAGCGACCGGCGGTGATGTTGCCGGTTCGCGAGTAACGGTAGTTCTGGCTCGTTGAACAGGCGTGGAACCCACCCTCGAGTTCCTGCGCGACGCATCTCTCCTATCCTGTGCCTGTCGCTGCGCCCTCGTCCTCGTACGCACAAGCTCTACCTCGCGGTCAAAGTCTATTAGCCCTTCGGGAAGCATTTCTCCAGGACACAGAGGGTCCAGATCATATTCCTGCTTCATGGGCGCAGGCACGGGACTGTCGGCTGTCCTCCGCTTATCGAAATCGAGTATGATGACCACACCCTTGGAGCCCATCGGCACACCAGGTACATCTGCCTCATCTGGCACAATGCTCGAGTTGCCGACTGCGAGGAGCCGCTGGACATTCGCATCCAACTTGACCCACCGCAAAACGCATATCTCCTGCAGCGTATCAGGGCCTTCTTTCCGTATCGGTATGCAGAAGCAGGGCTGTATTGGCGCCTGTGTCTTGGCCGTGTCCGATGCCTGATACTCCCAACCCGGTACCTCGTATATCCAGATGTTGGTTGTGCCACCCATCCGTAATGCCACGGCTGCCAGATCTGCGTTGGGCGACACGGCGGGCATCGCATCGTCGACGAATTCGGAGCGTGTCCATCGCTGGTGGTCGGGCAGGAACATCTTCCGCTGGGTGAAGCGCTGGCAAGCAATGTCGTATATGCCCCAAGAGTCCTCCTCGGCGTTGAAGGCGAACAGCTCGTTGAAGGTGCCGGTATCTGCATCAGGTAGCAATGTACCCTGCCGCGCTATCCTCGCGGTCTCTGGAAAGAGCACCGAGCCCGTCCACGCAGCTTCTGGGGGCTGTGGTATTGGCTCGCCCTCCTCTGTCAGCGGTCCATCATACAGACCAGGTAGCACAAATAATGCCGAGCCGTCTGATTTGCGTGCATAGCCTGTGATGAGGAGTGTCCGGCCGTCGTCTGAAAACTCCAATGCATCGCCCGCCGGCCCTGACAGCGTGCGTCTAGCTGTCTCGGGAACGTCTGGTCCGACTGCTATGACTTCGATGCCGAATTTGTTTCCGGTGATCAGAATGCGGGCATCGGGCGATATCACGACGGAGCTGGCTTCGTGCACCAGCATGACAGTCCGGCGCTTCTTGATCTGGTTGTCCCCCTCGCCGTGGATCTCGTACAGGTCGACCTGCGACGGTCGCGAGAGCACTGCCAGCAAAAAGCCATCTTCTGTGATGTCGATGGCGACTGGCTTGCGCCTGACCTGCAGCGTCCGCGCCCATAATCTTGGGAGCTGCGCCGCCTTGATGAGCCAAATGTTGGACGCCGAGTAGACGGCCACGAAACTCCCCCGTCTTGATACATTGAAGTCAAAGCCGTCTGGCAGCGCAGAGGACGACGCCGAATTGGACACGAGTTCGAGGACAGTGAGGCCCGGATGCGCATGGGTTGAGGCAGCCGTGGGGCTCTTCGCGTTGGGTCGATCGTCGTAGGTGGTGGCCGATGTCATGGCCGTCGAGTAGCCTGATATGCCCGACGTCGATATCGTGTCGGTATTCGCAGTGGAAGCGGCGGACAGGTGTGTGTTCGTCTGTTCGCCCTCGCGATCCCCGTCGCTCTCACAGCTGTTGCGCGGTAGCCCAAGTCCTCCGCTCTGCGCCCCTCCAGCGCTCCTGGCATTGCCCTCAAACGTCACGCCCTTCCCTCTGACATCGGTGCGAATGGCCAAGTTCCGTGCGTCGTGCTGTTCGGTGTGTCCCACCATATCTCACTGCTGCCACTGATGCGACGCTCAGCTGGCGCGGGACTCGGTCTCAGACTCGAAAGTGTACTATCGCCGTGGCATACCGGGTCGTCGCTGGCGTGCGCGACGGGAAGTCATGACATTAAGGAGCGTCGAGCCTCCGGGCAGAGTTTGGGGATGAAACTACTACATGGACTTGCATCAGCGTTGCACTGGTGCTGGCTCGGTGTCGGCCGTCATATGCGAATTTGCCGCTAAGCTGATCATTCCGCTCCCTATCCACCTCGACCACTATATTTAGAGCACCCCGGCATCACGTGTAGTCCACTCTTTGCCTCAAATGCTCGTATCGCGAAAATCTCTACCGATTACTCCTTTTCGAGTGGCCACGGGCGCTGCCGCAGAGTGTCCTTGCCGCACGCATCCTCGCTGTCAATCTCAAACCGCATCTGCACTCCTCGAGGCCGAGCAAGACAATTGCCCGTGGGCTTGGGACATTTGCGCAAATGATTCGAAGGTTATCGCCCTAGAACGGCGCCTCGTGCGCGCAGACGCGGCAACCCTGTCAGCACGAAACGCGGGGCAACCACCTTGCCTCTCTGGCTCATGTTTCCGGAGGTTTGCAACCTCTGCCCGCCTGCCATAGGCTGGTAAAGTCACTCCAGGCGCAGTAGGAATTCTCTCCGTGCACATTTTGGTGAGCACAGGCGCATATGGCGCCCTTCAATCTCCACCATCGCATCCGCTCGACACGTCGACGATGTACGTTGCACCCGCAGCCTCGCTGTCAGCGTGGTGGGTGTTGCTCCACTGTCTGGTTATGGCCATGACTGCATGTGAACCACGGGCGGCTTTCCCGCATGATGCATGTAACCGTCACGCAAACCGTCAGCGGGTGTGAAAGGGGTATAGCGAATATGGTCGTCCCTTTTGCAGAATCTACTGTTCGTATGTAGAAGACAAATCCACGCTCTGCTGTTTGAGGTGTAGTTTAGCACACCTATCCTGTCAAATCCTTCGATAGGCGAAGCTCAAGCAGGTCGCTAGCCTATGCAAGAGCCGACCGTGCTTACAAAATGCTGACAGCAGCAGTCTTCTAGAGAGATGCGGTGAGTCGAGCATAATACGGCGATCAGACACGCGCATTATGGTGCCAAAATGGGAACGGGTGCGATACGAGGATTGCTTGAGACCTTGGTAAACCTTAGGCATTGTCATCACCTTGGTGCTGGCTGGCTGACTCTGCTGACGTTTCGCTCTTCTGCAACTGCCTCGTGCCTCTTGACGATCTCCTCAGGGCATCGGAAATTGATCATGAACGGGACGTGGTCCAGGATCTCGGTCGCAGGAGGCAGACCTGCATCTCTCCTGCGTAGCCGATGTTCTGCGTATTGCACAAAATATCGCACGGGATTCGATTGGTCGAAGTCGCTTTGCAGTCGTGCACATACGTTGACATATTCTTGCAAGTTGCCTGCAAGTAGACGCTGATGGTCGGACAACTTTTCTGGAGTGTTGGCGAAAGCCTCGATGGCACGATCGCGAATATAATTACGTGTCGTAGGGTCGTCATGAGGCAAGCTCCACCATTGCTGCCAGAACAGATCCGGTCCCTGTGCGAGAACATACCATGACAGCCATGACTTGCCTTTCCGGAGCTCTCTCTGTCCATCAATTCCATCACCAAAGTCGAACGGCCACGGCTTATGCTCTGAGCCGACGTTGGAGATAGAGGTGCTGAAAGCAGATGACAGAAGCGTGAACATGATCTTGTAGTCCTGTGCAGCGATTGGCGGCAGCTGGGCGAGATATCGTTGTCGCTTTGTTAAAATGTTGCCCTCTATATGTTTCAGGGACTCGAGTTTGAAGAGTGAAGGGCGAAACACCTTGTTCGCGAGATCGGCGGGCGATATTCGAGTGTCCTTCAGAGTCGTGCTATATTCTCGACGTGAGATGTTGGATAGCACACGCAAGACACGCCATCCGTTCGCAACACGATCGCGGAGTGCGTCGCCAAAAGGGTCTTCTGCTGGAACCCCATAGCGTGACTGTAGCCACTCATCTGCAACGCGATGTCTATCGATCAAGAGTGAAGCCAAGTGTTCTGGTATCAGGCATTTTAACCATTGAAGGGTGTAAGGTGGTCCCGCATTCATTCCACGGGCCAGAAGATGCTCGCTGAGTGGAAATGTAGACCGAGCGACTGAGGGCGCTATAGTGGCGATATACTCGTCAATCAGGTTGCGTATCTTTGCGCTCGTTCGTCTCAGGAGGAGCAACTCGTCAATGCGACACTGTGAGGAGACGAGAATAAGAACATCATCGGGCAGCTGCGTCAACGACGAAAGCGGTCCAGTCCTTACTGGAGGCGGCTTGCGACGACTCAAAGACAACATGGCGGGCGCAATTTATGGATGTCTTTGATGTCTCCGGAAGGGGACGATCAGGCAGCTGCCGAATGCTTGGGAGGACAATGATCGGATGAATAGGCCCTGCTGTTGCTGTCTTTCTGCTCGCGCTTGGTCTCTGGACGTGCAGATTCGTCGCGGGATAGTCTCGTGGGTTCCAATCCGTCAGTCCGTACCAAACAGTTACCTGTGGTGGCTGTTGGTGGTGAGCTAGTCCACGAGCCGCTTCGACCTCCCAAATTGGAGTGGCCAAGCGGCGGGCCGAATCAGGGTCCACCCTTGCTTCGAGACTTCGCTGGTCTTCCTCCACCACCACTCACTTCGACACCATAATAGCAATGTCCCTCCAGAGTGTCAATATTCGGCGCGTGCGTATATTTCTCATTGTTGACATAAGCGAACAGAACTTCCTGTAACCATCCTGGCAATGTGTCTTGATGGCCCATGATCGCCTGCCCCAATCATTCACTCCAATTGACTGGAGGCCCACGTTCAACGCCTGAGTTGCATCTGTACTCGATGGGCGTTCTTGTGTAGCACGATCGAAAATTCTGGCCTCTTGTCCGTCTTCATCGATCTACGTGGATTTGTTGTGCATCTAGCAGGAGCTTCACCTTGAACTATCAACTACATCATCATCATCATAGCACCGCGACATCTGCTTCGTACCGATATCACAATGCTCATTACTATGCGATGACTTTCGCATACAGTTCAGGACTTCTTCCTTGGCGAGTTCGCACCATACAGCCAATCCTGGCCAATGTCCAGCCTAATCATGCCTAGCCAGCGGATCCTTGAGGTGACTGCGAGTGCTCATGACTCGCATGTGTACACCATCTCTCGTTGTACTACCATCGTCATGACATCGGTCGTCCAGCCTGGCTTCGCGATCAGACGGAAGGGAATATGTCTGCGGGGCATCGAAGTCGACTGCGGCTCTACCGGTGTAGAGGGTTTCCATGCCTGCTGCCCGTCTTCTTTTGCCTGCAATCCTAAGGAACCCAACCGAATTTGCTGGCCCCCTGGTGCGAGCGATTGCACGCAAACTTCGCTCTCGGCTAAACCGCTGTGTGCGGATGCGACATGGGATATGTTCGAAAATGGGGGGCTTCTTTTGTTGCGAAAGTGGTTCACCAGGCTACAATGTATCGAACATGAATGGGTGTATAAAGCCTGGGCAAGCTATCAGTGTTGGGCCTATATTGCCCTTAGCAGTAGTACGAACAGGTGTAGGTAAGGACAATCCTTATCTCAAGCTCAACGCGTATCAATTGACGGCGAACTAGACTTAGCAACGGTAGTCTCTTCAGGACCTTCTACAAGTCCGTCGCAATCTTCTCTAAGTCCGTCGCCCACTCCCGGACCTGATTCCTCCTCCGAGTCTACACCGATAGGCTCCATAGTAGGCGCTGTTATAGGCGGCATCGCGGGCCTTGCCATCATAGTGTTTCTCATATGGCTGTTCCTGCGTCGCCGCCGACATCAAAGACAATCGACCTCAGAGCTGCATGGGGTTATCAAGGCTGTACCATCAACCGAGCTAGGAGATTCCGTATGTGAAATGGCTGAAGACGAGTCAAGGATACCGAAAGCAGAACTGGCGGCGCTGCGAACATTCACCGAACTGGAGGGGACGAGTACAGTGGACTTGGGACAAAGGAGTCCGATAGAATTGGAGGCGACAAGCGTAGGAGCCCATGGTGGCTCGGGCCAGTTTGGAGCAACAAATGGTAGAGTGTAGAGGCGTATGGAAAAGAGATCTTTGACTAATGCCCGAATAAGCGCCCAGGTTGAATAAAATACTGCTCTCTGCTATTGCAATCGCCGTTCATTGAGGGGCTGGACTATATTCGACACGGAGCGTCATGGAAGCCAGTCTACTTGCACTGCTTTTTGACAGTATCGCATATTCAGCATCAGTATCTCTTTCTATTGTATGGTAGATCAAGAGAAATCCACACAGTGGCCTTCGCAACACCTTCTAACGTCCCACGTTGGATCAGAAGTATGCACCTCATTCGTTGGCCTTGATTAAGCGTGCATTTCAGCTCGGCTGTTCTGACCCATCACGACACGCCAAGACCGCCACATTCTAGATCTACTTGTGGCTTTGCTGCATATAACGATGTAATAAAAGCCTTGTAGTTAAGGTAATCCGATGCTCAAAGTTCGTGACCGAAACTTGGCAAGTCCAGCTGAACAGCCACGGTGTGACTGGACCGCCACCATGCTACCCAACCATAACTTACCCCTGCTGGCTAGATCTGTTCCTGATCCCACGTCTCGGCACGAGACTCTCATGATCCAGTTCTTCTTTGGGGGAGTCCAACCGCTGAAGTTAGCAATTCGATGTCTGTTCGGCTGGCATGAGGGCAAGGGAGGCTGCGACAGAGGCACCCAGACTGCGCCATGTCGACTCTACTTAATCGACCGGATGCTCCCTTGTGTTCCATATTCTAGTCTCATCGCACAAAACGCGACCCCAAACATCAGCATGTACGGACGATATATGCTCTCCACGCTGTCCATTGCGACTTTGTGCACGGTTGCGGTTGCTGCCGTGCCTGCAGACCCAACCATTACCGCACCAGCAATTTTGCCCCGTGCAAACCCTGCCACATTCATTGGTTGGGTAGAATACAATGGAAGCTGTACGGAATACTTCATCAGTTCTCGACGATGGAGCATTGTGTATTGACCGATGACTAGGGTACTCAGAGACTTGTAATCCTGGCCTCACAGGGTATCAGGACGGCAAATACGCCCAATGCTGCGGGGCGGATATGGCCTCTTGCTATGCTGCTACGGCATGTGCATCAGGCTCTATGATCTACCCATATTCCGATCTATCCCGGACCACGACTATCGCCTGGTGAGTACCTAGTCAAGGCTCCAAGATCTGCATTGGTCGCTGACAATCCTAGCACTGAGAATTATAGCGACAAGGCACTTTCAATCTGCAACACGGCCTACATCTTCGAGAACATGGGCGACTCGAACCCAAGAACGGATATCATTTGTGGCTCTGAGTCCATAAACTGGTCGTACTACCGCAGTGTCCCTGCCTCCATCACCGAGGCGTCTTCTCGCGCTTGTAGGTCTTCCTCGATTTCATATGTCCCTAATAGAACAACACTTACACAGTTCAGCATTATCAAGAGCACAAGCAGCAGCCTCAAGCGTCGTTGCCTCTCCCAGCGGAAGCACAACCCAAAAAAAGAGTTCCAAAGCCTGGATCGCCGGAGTCGTCGTCGGACCCATCGTCGGCCTCGCCCTCATCGTCGCACTCGTCTGGTTCTGCCTCCGCCGTAGGAAGAACCAGAAGACGCAACAAGGCAGTGCCGCCATGACTTCGATCAACCCATCTCAACCTGTCGGCGTCGGAGGCTACGCGGACCAGAAACCTCAGTTCACACAACAGCAGCGACAGGTCTTTGGACAAGATGCCTACAACAATCAATCTGCATACGCGGCTCAGCAGCAAGGCTATCCTGAAACATCTGCTTCGCCTGCCCCGCAATATACCCCGGGCGCTGCGCCGTATAGTCCTCCTATCAGCCCGCCGCCTCAGCAGACATATGACAACGATGTTAAGAGCGCGTATGCTGCGCCTGCGGGGAATGCGACTGAGCTTGGTGGCGAGATGAAGGCTGGACAGACTACATTGCATCCACACACTGCTGAGCTGGGAGGCGAGTCGCCACGTCCTCCTGTTGCGGAATTGGGGGACGAGACGAGGCAAGGTGGGGCTGGGCAGAGTGGACCGTCGGAGCTTGCATCGCACAAATAAAGATCACAATTTGTGTTGCATCAAGGTTGCGTATCGGATGTTTTGAGCGCTGTGTATGTTACGTGCTTGTTTCTAGTAATACTTCAAGCATATTCACATGGGCGATTTGATTTGTTATTGAACATGGAGCGGATATACCATAGAGTGTAGAATACAAACAGCGAAGCCGTGAAATTATCTTTCCGTTCGATAACACTCTACGACTACTTCCGTATCGCGACTGCACACATCATCTGCACCGCAACGGCCACTGAATCATCCTACTCTCACAATCTCCTTACCCAACCGCAACACACGCACACCTCAAGCACCATATCTCCACCACCCTCTAATCCGTCCTCACGAACTCACAAAGTTCAAAGTTTCCTTTATTCCCCGCCTCGCAACACGACGGGGAATAATACCCCCTACAAATCTTATTCCGTCTCAATTCCTCCAACGACCGAGGACCTACCCGCCACATCTCCATTAGCATAATCCCTGCATCCCATGACTTCCTCTTAAGACACAGCAAAACCCCCGCATCTTAACATCAACTCACCATCAACCCCATAGCACTTAATCGGCCCCGCCACATACTCCCACCCACAGCACTGCAGCTCCGGATGCTTATGCGCCTTATACGGCTCCATCGCACAAATAAGGTTCGGCGTGGGGTTTATTCTCGGGGGATACGTAGTCGTAGCGCTGGGCTTGGACGATGGAGATGGAAGCGAGGGTCGGGTCGTGGGCTTGAGCAAGTGTTTGTCATCGGGGCAGCAGAACATGTTGAATGGGCCGGAGCAGCCGTTACCGGGAATTGTGAGGCAGAGGGCGGAGGTGAGGGGGAGGAGGCTGAGGAGAGGGAGGAGGGGGTGCATAGTGGGAGGTAATGGAGTAGGGTTAAATAAATATAGGACTGATGGACAGATGGGTAGGTAAGGGCATTGTGAGGGGGGAGGAAGAGGTGGTACCTCATGTCCTTTTATGGCGCTCATTGCAAAATCTTCTGAAACCATGGTAAATGTTGAGGTTGTATGCTTGGGCGAGGGTGCTGCTTCCGTCGTGTGGCACGTGGCTGGTGGCACAGGTTGAGGAATGGAGAATTGACGGTTTCGTGAATTGTGTTGCTAACATATGCACGGTTCGGAATTTTGAGATTCAAGTAAAGGATAATTCCCGATCAGACTGTAGACATTGGTAAATCAGCTGTGCGGTGATCACCTGCTGATTTAGATAAATAACGTAGTTCTTAATAAACGGCCGACTGATACCTATAGACTAATGATAATTCAAACAAAAGAAAGATACTAATGAAAAAGATGACCGCTACCGTAGTCAATCATTTAGTTTCCTAGATAACTATTCTACTTATGTTCTACTTTAGATTATGTTCTCGAGATAACAGTTACTATAAGTATAAATACCGGCAGAATTAGCAGAAAGTGTTGGATCGTGAGTATCGGTAGGGACGTCGGCTGCACAACGCTGCCCAACAACCGACTCGATCCTACTTCGGTCCGACGTGCAACCGAACGTAGGTACATCTTTGTGGCACCTACGTTTCTAGATAGACAATACCAATACCAGTAACCAGAAGAACCTCGTCGTTGTTATTCACCCCGTACGATCGTACAAGGCCTACCCACAGAAAGATTAAATCAGAAATTTACCTTTTTATCAAGATTACATGATGGGAGACGTATTGGTTCTGAGATGCCAAAATGCGGGACGGAAGTTTAGATTAAGTATCGTTGCGTACGGGCTGAAACGGTTCCTCCTGCTACTACTTCGCAAAGTTGGTCTTAGATTGTGGAGTATCCTTCATTGCGCTCTAGTGCTTGGTGAAATCGCAGAGACGGGAGTTTCAAAAGCAGCAGGGGCGCGGACAGCAGATCTGACGCTACCTAGGTAGGATCTAGACGTATATCTCAAGCTGCCATTTCCTGCATGTATTATGATTCAAGAGACCATCTATTGGATGAAAATGTCCACCGCACCATCTATAGCCTCTTTCACAGCTTCACCACTCATGATACCATATACGAGACAGTCGGCAACCCATCTGAAGTTAGTGCCGCCACCATCAACAGGCTCCAAGACAACTGGAAATGCACATCCCCCAACGACCCAAACTTCGAGTCCGACTTCGAGACATTTGGTACCGACTCCCCATCGCCCGTTATCAGTGGCAAATATGGATTGTCCAGACAAGAAGTCGTGATACCAGCCATACAAGCCGCTGCTAGCATGGTCGTTTCCGCCTGGTATCATGTTACCGACAGCAATTCCTTGCAGTGCCTCAGTCCATTCCTGCTTGAACTCAGTGCTATTTCCCTCTTCTTTTGACCAGTCTTTGTATGCTGCCACCACCGTGTTGCGACACTTCGCTAGTTCGTGGTCGGACGCGCCAAAGGCGACAGGATGGTCGCTGCCGATAGCAACAACTGTACCAACGCGAACAGCCTGCAACACCAGGATAGAAGGGCCTTTCATACGAATAGAGCCATCTTCGACCACACCCCGCAATCCAAGGTCGGCACAGTATCCACGTTGCAGGTACGCTGTATCAAACGGAAAGAAGGACAGCATACCTGGGCCTCCACGAGTCCAGTCTTTGACCCAGCTCGGGAGATCCTTGACTGCCCCAGGGTCGTCGTGCCGGCTTCCCCACAGCTGCCGGGCCTTCATCCCAAGCAGTATCCGTAGATTGCCTTCTTTGAGAATGAAGTACTTGGTCACCGCAATGTACAGTGAGACAGGGTCCACGCTGTAGTCACAACTCCTATCTTCACCTAGGCAGTCGCGAAAATCATCCTGCAGCCCCATGATACCGTAGACCTTGTCCCTCGCATCAATCGACTGACGCTCCTGCCATCTATGAAGTGAGTAAATCAAGGTCTCCGTCTTACCGAATCGCAATCCATTGACCCAGCCCGTAAAATCCCCGATGCCGTCATCTACGCTGGGAAGGACGTGGATATCGTTTGATCGAGCCATGAGCATACTCCGTGCCGCGCCAGAAAGCGCCGCCCACGCAATCTGACTACCACCAGTGCCGTCAGGACGACGGCTTCCCCAGTATACCATCGCCCGCTGGGGTAGCAGCGCCTCCTGCACCGTCCACATGCGGCCCCACCATCTCAGGTGCATCATGGACTTGATTGCCTTCCCAGCTCTCCGCATCTCTTCACAATCCAATCCCTCGATGAAAGCTGGCACTGGAGTCCGGACGTGCTTCTCCGTATCTTCATCCTCGTAGTCCTGCTCTGCGGTCCACTCCAGCACTTTGAAAGCCCTATCGGTATCTGCGGCGGAGACCCCGAGATTGTGCTCGTCCAGCTCACCTAGCCATATGTTGCACGATTCGCATCCTTTGTATATGCGATCCATCATGTTGACCTGGTGTGTCTTCTCTAGATTACTGCTCTGGTCGATACACAGCGCGTCGATCCACAAGCGTCGCTCTGCCCCTATATATCGCAAACGGTGCAGCACATCGATGATCGTACCAGAGACCAGGATCGGCGTTCCATTGACGATGATGGGACCATCGGGTGTGCGACTGTGTTGATCATGCCATGTGTACGACACAGCCTCATAGCCAAGCGATAACCCCTCGTGCAACGGAAGGACGAACAATCTGTGACACGAGCTAAGAATGAATCGACTCCGATCGAAACTCTGTCTTATTTACCTGCATTGTAAAGCATCCGAGTCCGCGCCCGGCTGGACGACTAAAATGCGTATCTCGTCCGTCGATCGGTCGACACGAAGATCTACCGCGGTATACTCAATGGAAGTCCTCATGATGTAAAATATGCGGGTCATAATACACAGTCGTGCTGGGCGAATCTTGAAGATCTCACAGAAGGTCGGGCCGGCATGGTAGATATTTCGTGCGATGAACAGGGGTCGGATAGATGCGCGTAAGCACGAATGTCGTATCCACTTTTCTGGCAGTCAGCTGTCGAGTGTATGGAAGTGTAGCGAGATGTTTGAGAAACTCGAAGTGTAGCACCAATTTTTTGGACGTGTCCAGCGCTGGAGGAAGTTCGCGGTAGCTGATGCAGGCTAGTAATAATTATCCGTAGAGTTAAGTCGACAATGAAATACTTAATGACTACAATATTAATCTTGCAAAGACTGATAATAGTTGAAAGGAAAAACAGATAATATTCATCATGCTAAGAGCTACTGCGGCGTATATATTGGCGCGATGAGGTACGGATAGGAGACATACACAATTCCACTCTCTTTGCCGCTTTATCACATCATCTAGCTCGCACATACATATTCATCCTCAGACTAGATTCCAGCCCTGCCTGCTCTACTGAGTGTGCCAGATGTACTCGACGTTGCCTGTGATACAGTGAATTCAGGTCTGACGGTACGGCTGCAAGATGTAGGCTTACCTTGGGCATCATGAGCAATACGGTAGTGTTTGCCATACCTAGGATCGTAGATACATGGTAACACGGCTGCATTTTCACCCTCATACTCTTCCTCTTCATCTTCGTCATCGTCATCGTCATCGTCATCATCTTCGTCCTCACCTCCACCGCCACCACCATTTGGGCTGCACTTCTCACAGCAGTACCCATACGGCTGAAGTGCGTTGAAGACCTGTGATGCGGTCCAGCGCCTCGAAGGTTCTGTTTGAGTCATCCATGTGATGATGTTGACAGGAACCTTCTGGGCGGTCTCATCGAAAAATGTTGGTCAAATTGTGCCCACAGAGCTGGCATGCTGGTCCTGAAGTCGTGGCTGAATCTCAGTTGTATGCCTTCCAGTGCTGCCACCATCTTTATGAAGACGCATCCAAGGGCATACACGTCAGTCTTTGAGTCACGCCTCGTGCCTGATTGGAGCTCTGGAGCCCAGTACGGGTATGTTCCTACCGGCGGGCCATTCGAGATGCTATTGGGAACATCGGTGAAATCCTTGGCGAGGCCAAAATCGGTCCCTGGTTTATATTAGTCTTGTGTGTGAAGAGCTGAGCTTTGCAAATGTCGAAGAAGGCTTACATATGACTCGACCCCCATGGAGGAGGATGTTTCCGGGCTTGATATCCTTATGGCGAAGACGACGTGTATGCATATGTGCTAAACCATGCGCGAGAGCATCCGAATGCTTTCTCAACCACATCTATCGTACCTGGGGACGTGGCCCCCCCTGAGGGGATGTTTCGCAGATATTCTCCGAGAGGTCCCCCATCCGCCGCAGGAAAGACTATGAGGCTGAACTTTGGGGGTTACTCGAAAGCATCATATGCTTGAATGATGTGATGGTGAGGCTGAACTTGCTGGATGCAATCGAGTTCCGTGCGTAGATCAGCTTTCCTCTTCTCCCTGGTCTCATGTTCTTTCGGCTTCATCTCCTTCTGGACGAAAATTGTGCCGTCCGCGTTGCGCCGCGCTTTGTAGACTATACCGAAGCCACCTTCGCCGATTTTCTCGAGCTTAGTATAACCAGGATCGCCACGCGGAGCCACCTTCCGTATGGGAATCATGGTGTAGTCACGAGGCATGGATGGATAGATTTGCTATGAGGCTGGCGTAGTTGAGTAAAGTGGCTGACTGGCACGTCTCAGGCTGAGCTACTTGAGAGGTTCGAAGCACATGCTTACTTACATACGTCGCGACAATCGATGCGGTTCTCCAATATCGGCAATGTACACGCTTGCCTCAGTTTTCCATCAGTCCGGGTGGTATTGTCTTGAAGAAGCACAGCCTGATGAGGGGGAGTCGGAGCCTAAGTACGAGTTGAGATCAGGCAGCAGTGATCAGACTGAGTGATCAGGCTGAGAGCCCATCGCATCGATATGCACGCATCCCGGGCTTGGTGTTGGAGGACGAAATGGGCGTGCTTCTCCCTTATCGCTGCGCTGCAACGTAGACGAGGCCCAGTAGTTGTGAGCCGCATAGAATATCATCCCACTAGGCATCCGAGTACTTGATGTGTCATAGTTGCAAGGTTATAGCTTCTAGGGCGCGGGATCCCATTTGGGTTCGCATGTGCAAGGCTGAGTGAAGGCAGTTTATCGAGTCACTCTTGCTCCCTGTCAGCCGCTTCTTGTCACTGAATTGGGATTGGCTGGTTGCCATAAATGACAGCGTACATGGATTACAAACAAGGCGAAACAGGTTCTTCGACAGATACACACATTTGCTGCATTTCTCGGAAAAGTGTATACATGCATTTGTATCATCCCCGCATAATTTGTGAGTAAGTTGACGTAGACACCACCTCCGTCTTCCAATTCGCTTACTCAGCACCAATGACCATTGTATGCGCACCTCTGCGTCTGTGTCCACTACGTTCTAACAGTACTTCAAAGCGCTCACAACCTCTTGCACAGGGCTTCAATCCCTTCGTTGTCTTTCTTACAGCATTCCGCATAGCTAAAGTCCTTGGCCCTGCAGTCCGCTACAAACACCTCTTCAGACACCCCTTCTATTAAAATCACATAAGTCAGCAATGTCTATCATCGTAGCCAGTACTTGCATAGGGATTGATACTTACCTGGAACTTCGGTGCATCTATAATCACCAGAGAAACCCAGCGTGCAGCACTCCAGGTCCGGATATTCGGATGAAGTGCACACTTTGCCGCCATCTGAGATTGGAGACGGCTCTGGAGTTGGTTCAAGAGATGTCTCGGAACTGGGTACAGCAGATGGAAGCGGGGTGGGTGTGAGTGTAGGCAGGGGTGTGGGACAGCATTTTATGCCGATCACACCGCATAAATTCTGAAGCCCCGGGCAGAGTATGGCAGAGACAGAGCCTAGAAGAGGAAGAAAGACGATAGCGAAGCGCATGGTGGCGATGAGTTGGAGAATCGGGCGATCTGAAAGCGATGAAGATCTGGTATTGTAGTGAAAGCAGGCGGTTGTTGCGTGCTGGAGAGATCTGGAGGAGGATAATATTTACTCTTTATATATTCCTCATGGTGATCAAGTCGGCGACGTTGAAAGACAGTATGGTGCAAGGACTTTGATGTGTTTGGGAACTGTATACTGCTTTGGTCGAGTGGCGGCGTGCATGGTAGTACAGGACCAGAACTGTAAGCCTCGACCGAGCTTCTGCAATAGACCTGAAAAAAACGAGTTTGGCAGCGTGGTGTCGATGAAGACAATTAGCACTGCGCATGCGAGTGAAACTCACAGGCGTGCCCAAGATCGACATGTAGTCTATGAGCAAGAGTTCGCATAGCATACGATACTCTAGCAGTCCATGCAGAATATTCTGGCAAACAAGCCCTCTCAACCAATTGTAACTCTACCATCGGACGTTTCGAAACATTGCCACCATGCTGGAACAAGACACGCCGCGTGTACATGCACGTGACACTATGCAAGCACTGGGTGGGGCCTTGCAAACACCAACAGGACCGCAATGGCCTTTGACTATCGCATGGAGCTTATTACCAGAGGACACAACAAAATCTTCAACATCACAAGCAATTTGAAGAACAACAGTGTACGGAACAAGATTTCCATTTCAAACTCGACGATACCAGATCAACACCACCCAAATTCCATAAGTGCCATCGCCCGACCCGCCACTAATAAAAACAATAAACTCCACCCAGCCCACACATGCCATCCCAACACACTAATGCTAAGTAAAAAACAACGTTACAAAAAACGCCCAATATGTATGCAGGGGTATCTCCCATCCATTCCATCATTTTCGCATCCAAAGCCCAAACGGAAACCCAAACGCCCTTTCATGCTCATGCAAACTCGTTCATGTACTCCATTGGAGAAGACGATGACGACCTCCTCGACTCAATCTAAGCCTGTGCTTGTGGCCTGCCACGCGATGAAGGAAATGTGATCGGCGAAAGGGGAGAATGTACAGAGAAGTGAAAAATATGCAATGCTGATGAATGTGGAAATGGGATTGAAAAGAGAAGAGAGGAAGAGGAAGTCCAGTAAGCTTTTACGTGAACATACGCCGGAACTTGGCACCGTGTGGGTTGCGCATGTTGAAGCCCGGAAGCTGGCCTGGGGCACCAGAAGGCTGCGCGGGAGGGATGCCAGCGGACGGAGCAGCGACGCCCGGGGGTGGGCTTGAAGCGGAAGCTCTAGCTGGAGTTGTGACGCCCGCAGGTGGCGGTGATGCTTGGGACTTGACAGCAGACGACGCAGCAGCCGGCTTGGAAGTGCCAGCGGCGGGTGAAGTGGGCTGTGAAGCAGCTGGCGCAGTCATGGTGATGAAGACGGTGTCGGTGACAGTGACGACAGGACCAGCGTATGACTTGGAAGCTTGGGGCGTGTCGGGGCGACCAGTAACTGTGGGGATGGCGGGCTCAGGCTCGTTGGAAACCTTGGGGGGCTTGCCAGATGGCGCGGCGGCTGGAGGCGCCGAGGGCTTCGCTGCGGGAGCGGTGCCTGGCGCAGATGGAGCGGGTGTTTGCTGGCCACCGCCAAATATGGGGCCGACCTCGCCTTCGAGAGCATTGGTTATGATAGCGGTGCGGGAGGCCCAGCCCTTGACGGCGACAGCCATGGCGTCTTGCTGGACGAGAGCGTACTTGGGGTTTGCATCAGCAGCGAGAGCGACGTCCTTGGAGGTGACATCGACATCGATACAGGTGCTGTAGTACTCGTCTTTGCCCAATAGGTAGCTGGGGTCGACTCCGCCGGGTGCCGTGTTCCATTGCCAGACCCAGTAGAAGGTGTATGGCTTGCCCAGTGCGGCGGTCTCGGGAAGCTGCACGTTCGACTCGCAGAAGAGAGGCATGGTACCTGGACCGGTCTCAGGCTGGCCCATGGCGTAGTTGGGTGACGACACGATACGCTCATCGTGGATGGGAGAAGTATTGGTCTCGTAGCAGCGGCCATCGTCGAAGTCGTTCATGGCGAGGAGGACACCGCGGCCGTCGCCACCCTTGCCATCCTCGGTCCATCGGAGAACGTTGGCAATGCGCTCGTCCTCCTTAGGCTGAGTGGTGCCGTAGATGAAGATAGTGCCCCCCTTCTTGGGCTTGCCCAGCTGGTTCAGTGGCTTTGTGACGTGACCGTTCTCCGTGTAGCGCATGGCGATGAAACCACCGGGGACAGCTTGGAGACGAGGGTACTTGTCTTGGGATTGCTTCTGCTTACGTTGCTGCTCGTGGCAGAGCATAGTGTCGTTCGCAATGAAGATCTTTCCGGGTCCTTGATAGGCGGGGATCTCAAAATTCATCTTGAAGCCGTCGAAGCCGGGATCTGTCTTGGAGAACATGCCGCGTGGGTAGCCGTACTCGCCGACATACTCGCCCTTGTCGTTAACGTTGCGCAACTGCTCGATCCAGGTATGGCCCAGAGCGGCCGGAGCGGCGGCCAGCGCCGCGACGATTGTTGGAAGAATGCGCGGCATTCTGGTGATGTGGGGTTGCTGGAAAAAGCGTAAAGTGAGATTGGTCGATGATCGCTCGAAAGAGGTTGTTGCTTGCGCGGCCGGTGTTGTTGGAAATGTGCGCAGGTAGTTTCTTGAGAATTGTTGCGGACAAACAGTAGAGGAAGGAAATCGTAGAGGTCGTTATATGTTTGTGTTGCGCTTTGCTGAAAAGGACATCGAGTGCGCACAATGTGACCCGCACGTGAACAAACGGTATTCACCTTCACCTCCGGTGAACAGTGTGGGAGTTCAATAGAACAACGGTATTGTGCTTTGCAGGACTTCACAACCTCGCGACCGGCGCTCACACTCACCAAAAGGGAAAGAATCGAAGCGAAGAGAAGCGAAACGGCGCAGCCAGATAGAGAGCACCAGTCCTTACCAGCGCGGCCATGGTCCTTTATCAGGCGGGTGAAAAGGTAGTGCGACAAACGCCCACGGCCGTTGAGTAACGATTCCGGCCTAGAAGGTAGAAAGAACGGGAGCCAATGGAGACGAAGACACTTGAGGTGTCGAAACACAGCGCCACTCCACGCGATTCCGCATTGAAGCTCCCGCAGCCTAATGTGTGGATGTTGGATCTGCGTTTCAACGTTGGCCTACACTGTAGCCGCCAGTGCTCGTTCCGCTCCCGGCGCAAGGCCGAGGCGTAGCGCGCTCATCTACGACCTTCTCTGTAATGACCGTATCTAGCGCCCTCTTAATTACCACAAAACAGTCATCTCATAGGCGTGCGCGAGGCGGTCCTGGACTGTGAAATGAGTCCAAGAGTCTTAGTCAGGTCGTGCCGTGGATCTACGACACAGTTAACGGCAGCTAAGTGTTGGCTAGATAGCATGTCGATCTCCCTTTCGCATAACGGAACGGTGCAGGGAAAGCACCACAACCTGCCACCCGGATGGTCGACGGCCGATATGCGACCAGCATGCGCGCCATCTTGTCACGGAGCCCAGGCGATAACATTGGAAAAGCAACACTGTGAGGGAGCAGAGCCTGCGCAACGCAACGACAGGCCAGTAATCGCGGGCGTGGCGCCTTCGAGAAGAGAGAATTTGCGCAAGTGAATGGTGGGGTGAAGGGGACGAGGTTGGCGTCGTGTTTCAGATTTGCCCGTCCCTCGCGTGGCGATTGGGCGCCTAGCGTATCTTCAGATCCAGGGCACGACCCGTGATTGGATGTCATTGACTGCACTTCGTCGCGCTCTGTACGACCAGATTGGCGCTCGTCCAGTCTCTATATTTGACCATAGCGAGTCCAGACGGGCCCACAATGTTTCTTTTCGTGACTCTTATTCTGTGCGCAGACCTGGACTCTCGCGCCCAACTGATGGGAGGCAAAGATTCACTACTTCCCGTGTGTACAAGGTTGCGAGCTGCTCGCGTTTCAGCGTAGACATGGCGCGATACATTTTAACTCCCGAGGCACACATGTCCGTTTTCTACGTTTGGACAGAATGAGGGGTAAATTAAAGGTCCGTGTTCTGAGGATCAACTTGTCGGACGAGTAAGTAGCACAAACACATTCGGCATTCATGATTATTGAGAAGATGTGTCCATGAGGCCAGACCGACATCGCTCTGTGTCGTCCAGTGCGCACGTTTGCCTTCTAGCCCTCGAGATCAGATGCGCGCCGAACCTATGTTGATGTAGCGGACACCGGAGAGGACTCAGACACTCAGGATGACAGAGTCGACGTACTGGGATCCATGAATACAGCTGTAGAGGGATTTTCGACTATTGCGCGAACTTTATGTATCGTGACAAATTTTCTGTTCCTGCATTAGCTTTCCCCGTATGTGGTTCTGGACACAATGTGATGACTGAGGCACAATGTTTCGTGTGGCGTGAGGACTGCCGGTCCACGGGGTATCGCCACATTTGGTTCCTCTTCCTCTTGCTCCTAGTCACAACCGCCATCGTGCGTTCTCCGTGGTCTTGTTTCAGGCGCCGCGTTGTTCACAATCTTTGTGCAGACGTTCAATAACTTACAGGTAGTTCACGGAATGAATATGAAGTGGGGACCGACATATAGCTCGGAGGTGACACCGTAGTCAAGCTGTTCATCCGAAACTTGAGAACACGCTTACTGGACAGGCGTGTTTGTTCTGGATGTGGGACCGCGCGGTTCGGAATATTGCGAAAGGTTCGTGCGGACACTGCGATCTGCTTCAGTTGAGGAGAAGGGACCCAGCCTTCGAGGAATTCGTGCCTTTGTCCGCGCCTTGGTCTTGTTGGACCTGGTGTCATCGTCGCTGCATTTGGACCACGATACCCGATTAACCTGAAGTCACCGGAATTCCAGACCACGAATGTCGATGCGGATGGAGCACACGAAAGAGACAAGTCCTAGTCATATCTTGATAACATTTGAAAGCACGATTGAGATCGTGCTCGGCGCTATCTCTTTCTACTGTGGCGATGACTGTCTTCTTGATTCGTAATGTTTGCAGCAGCTTTTGTCGAAGACTGATATGTCAGCAGGTGTGAAAGTGACCAAATGCATCAAATTCGGGCGATTGTAACCAATCTTGGTATCGATGTTGGCGACTGCATTCCTCTAAATGTGGATGTCTGTTGCACGGTGGTGGATGTTTGTAGATGCGCCTCGAACTTTCCTCGGCAAGCACGTGACCGACGCAGCGCGATTCGGCCCAAGCTTCTTCACCTTCGCAACCGCATCGCGACTTTTCTCATCGCGCGCGCCGTCCACAATCTTACCTGCGCCACACCACACACGATACCCATCTCCCACATCTCCACCGTCTCCCCGTAGCGACCGCAACCATGGCCAACTACCTCGCATCCATCTTCGGCACCGAGCAAGACAAGGTCAACTGCTCCTTCTACTACAAAATCGGCGCATGCCGCCACGGCGACCGCTGCTCGCGCAAACACGTCAAGCCCTCGTACTCGCAGACGATCCTCCTACCGAACCTGTACCAGAACCCGGCGTACGACCCCAAGAACAAGATGAACCCGCAGCAGATGCAGATGCACTTTGACGCGTTCTACGAGGATATCTGGTGCGAGCTGTGCCAGTACGGACTGGTCGAGGAACTGGTCGTTTGCGACAACAACAACGATCGTAAGTCTCCTGTCCACACAAAAGTCGCATAAAATAGCTCACTAACCCCTGCTCTAACAGATCTCATCGGCAACGTCTACGTGCGCTTCAAGTACGAAGAAGACTCGCAAAAGGCCTGCGACGCCCTCAACAGCCGCTGGTACGCCGGCCGCCCCATCTACTGCGAGCTCTCGCCCGTCACCGATTTCCGCGAGGCCTGCTGTCGCCTTAACAGCGGCGAGGGCTGTGTCCGCGGCGGCTTCTGCAACTTCATACATCGCAAGGAACCGACGGCGGAGCTGGATCGCGAGCTGGATATGTGCACGCGCAAGTGGCTCAAGGAGAGGGGTCGGGACGAGAGGAGTATGAGCAGGAGTCCGTCGCCCCCCGGTGGCGCGAAGAGGTTTTAAGGGTTTTAGGAGGGTTGAAGGCGATTTGAGACGATAGAGCGTCGCGGGATCAGCGCGATGAGTGAGACGGCAGCGTTGGAGATTGAAGGTCGTAATCTGCGATCCCGACAGCCAGCGCTGCGCGTCGCTGAGCCGACTTCGATAACCAGGGAGCATAAAAGACATTTCCTGCGAACAATTAGGCGTGAGGCGTTTCTGATGGGCCTGCACGGTATTTTCTCTTCATTTCTGGGTCGCGATTACTCGCTGACGGGTCCATAGGTAGTTTGTACAATATCATCAATTGACTTCACACATGATCCGCATCTGCGCGTGATGAGAGAGGTAAAAAATGGTCTAAAACTCGAGCCTCGCAATGGGGCAGGTATCATCTAACTTGAAAAGTGAGGTACAAGAAAAGTAATCCAAAAACAAAGAGCTGACAAACGTCTTGCGTCTGTTCCATGCACGCTCGCTCGCTTGTAATCCAAATATCCAAGCCTCTTCGGGCATTCGTGTTCCAAATCCAAATCCATGTATGTGCGTGTACTCCGAATCCATCCCAACCTCCATCCCAAATCCCAAGCCAAAAAAAAAAACGCCCTCGCAAATGCATCAACTCCCATCCCCTCACTCAAATAATCCCATACTTCTTCAACACCACAACAGCAACCACCACGCCCGCCACCAGCGCCAGCACACACAGCCAAAAACACCAGCAAATCCACGTCCGCTGCCGCTTCTTCCGCTGCTGGCCCTGCAGCCACGAGTCTCTGGGATGCGGGTTAGCCGTGATGGTCGTCCAGGTCTTGAAAGCGGAGCGGGGGCGTCCTGATAGTGAGAGGGCGGATGGGGAGCGGAAGCCTGGGATGGAGGGACGGCGGGGGAAGGAGGGGCGACGGGGTGGATGGAGGGGTTTTTCGAGGTCCGGGGAGAGGGAGGTGGAGGTCTGGGTGAGGGTTGTGCGGCGGAGGAGAGGGCGGGTACTCGCTCTGCTGGCCGATTTTTTGAGTTTGGATGGGCGCCGAACGGTAGGTGGTGAGATGCGCTCTTCGCCCTCCCTCTCCCGTTCCCTCGCAGCAGCTTTCTCCGCCTCAATCTCCGCCTGCCACACCTCCTCTCTCCTCAGCGTCGCAAAGGCTGGCGTCGACACATTCATCGTCCCGGACATGGTGCTCATGGAAGTAACAGGGCTGCCAGGGAATGCAGGCGACAGGTGGGATTGGGACGTTGGCGACAAAGGGGCGGATGTGCATGTGCTGGTACTGGGGGAGACGTACGAGTGCTTGAGATCCGGTCTGGAGGCGGCTTGTTCTTTGGAAACGTCGTCCTGGTGCACGGCGACGGAGAAGCGGCGCCAGAAATTCGGGTCTTGGACCATTGTGGTCGTGAACGACGGGTGTGGTAGAGGCGAAGAAGAGAAAGAAACAAGGAGATATGATCTTGGAATAAGAAAATAGTGGTATTGCTTAGATGGCAGCGAGTTGTCGTGAACGAAGAAAGGAGACTCGGCCTGCCTGAGGCGTTCCACGAAGGTTGTTATTTCGTTGTCGAAAGTCTGGTCTGGTCGTTGGTCGTACGGAATAAGCTTTGCGTGACCCAAGAAAGATCCCCACCAGTGTCGTGGTGCGGTAGAGCTTGTCTTAAGCGCTTGTGCGATGCACGTGGGCTGGGCGGATGGCTTGGTCCTACCGTCACTCGAAATGCGTTTTTGTGCTACAATTGCTTCGTTCTGTTGCGGGGAAAGCTAAATGTAGAAGGCGCAGGTGGAATGAGGTGTGTTTCAAGGTCCGTCGAGGTTTGTTGACAAGACAGCGTAGGTGGTAATGGAGAAATTATCAATGAGTGACTGTAGTGAGTGGTGGGCGTAAGAGGCAGCTGCTCGTCAAGGCGCGTGTCGTTAAGCAACAGTAAAGTTGGAGGTGAAGGTAAGAGGCGTGAAACAAGGTGAGGGAAACATCACGGTATAGCGACATGCCACTCCTTTACTGCAGCTGTTCCTGGGCACCGCGTAATGCGACTCCAGACCGCTCAGACTCACTGGTGGTCACCGTGGTCCGTTGCAGGAAATCAAGGCTGTTCATATGACAGCGCTAAAGGGCTGACCAGAGCAGTGGTGCTCGTTTGTTCGAGATGTTTTGTGTGTGCTCCAACGCGGCCAATGAGAATGCTGTACGTAGTAGAGGGCGTTGGGGACATCCCGGCGCTACCTTGTACAGGCGAGGCATCTGAGACGCACGAGAGCACGGTGGTAAGGCGCCGAAATTGCCCGCCCGCAGGCTCGGGAGTTGTCCAAGGCTAAATGGTTTGCGCGGGTGTTCGGTCTTGTAGGAATAAGACTTGGTGCTCGCCGCTGAGGTCGACTCTCACTTCGTCCAGTCGCTTTCGCCAATACGCCATCATGGTAGAACTAACGGCCAGCGTGAACTTTCAACGCCCGTCAATCCACGCTTGCACACCGTGAAACTGAGACGCTAAAACCAAAACATGACTCGGTCCCACTCGCAGCCGGTGCGCTGCCTTTCGAATCTTGCCAACGTTGGAGTTCCCTAGACCTTGCAACCACGCATCCTTGTCTTATAGCACTACCCGGTATCGCAACACCAATCTACACGCCACGAGGATTAGACCGCGGCCATCTCGCTTCCTGCGACGCGATAGAGTAACGTGCGCCGATCAACGTCTGTCTGGGATGCCACACGAAGAGCCGCTGCCGTTCTGGCTCGTAAATGTGCCACGCGACCAATGGCCCATTGAGTGCCCCGAGTTTCTGAAAGAGTGCAACGAAAAGGACAGGGGCATCATTGGGACTCGAGATGACCAGTACAGGCTGTTGACATGGCAAGAAGTCGCTGAGCTCGTCAGTACGGAGAATACCCGAGATTGGCCCAGCAGTTGAGATGTGGTTTTTGATGACAGAGGCAGGGACTGATCGCGTCGACAAGTTCCATCGCAAGCCGAGCGAGCTGAGGAGATATCGGCAGTTCACGCATCGTCTGATCAAAGAGCATGGCAGCATTATGAATTTCATGCTCAACGTGCGCCTGCAGTGGAAGGACATGGTGCCAAAGGGACGGCCGTTCGAGGACCGGTCCGATATCAAGATCCTGTACAACGACTGGCCCTATGGCATCGACCCCGACATTGTGCATCTGGTCGTGTGGACCAAGTTCGAGCTCGAAGACGACCCAGAGACGGGCTTGAGCACGCCAGAGTCGCATCAGGAGATTGACGAGTATGTGCAGAGGACGTTTGGATCGAAGACGAGCGACTTTTGCTGGTTCAAGAACTGGAAGAGCTTGAAGAGCGTGCACGCGGTGGAGCATTTCCATGTCATGTTGTACAAGCCCGATAAGCAGTTCCTGAGCGATATCACGGGCGGAGACGTTCCGATGACGGATAAGTGTGCCTGAAGTGAGGGCGACAAGTTGGCAGCTCGGAGATTTCAAGATTGTATTGCAGGGCAAGGGTGGCATGGGGGAAACAGGTGTTTGGTGTGTAATAATTAGAAGCGGCGCCAATAGACTTGCTTTCGTCCGGTCTTTTTCACCTTCATCTTCCTGGAGCACCTCAATACCGTGTTTGCCATCAGCAACAGAAATGTCGGATTACAAGGCTGCAGAAGGCGGGACTCCTGAACATCACCCGGGCAAGCTCGGCTCTGATTGGACGAACCGGCAGCACGGATCGGATGTTGAGACTAGATCAACGTTCGAAATCTTGACAGGCGTCATTGTGGCGCAGGGCCGGCTTCTAGAAGTTTTGGTGAGAGGTATACACTTGATTCTGGAGTACATGTTCATTTCATACGGCGCGTGCAGAACAATACGAAGTGCGTGCAGGTGGTGTCACTTTCTTACTGCATAGGCCCCTTGTCGAACAACAGCGTGCGGCGCATGCGGGCGTGGGCATGAAAGCGGTGAGCGGGCTAGCGTCTTCAAAAAGTTGAACAGTCGCGGCGGAACATACGCACGCACCCTCGGGCAGGGGGCTGCGCTACTCCACACGACTGCAGCGACAGCGTCCGAACACTTTTGACTGTCTTCCAAGGCACTGGCACGTCGACTGTGTAAAGGCACACCGCGCGAGTCTCTGCAGTCCAATCGGCCTCGTGAGGAAGGAGCCGCCCCGAGTTTCTACAAGGCATTATCCCACTCGGGAAATAACGCAGGTATGCCGCAAACATGTCGCAGCATGCCCACCAATACTGACATGGACAGACACACACCAAGGTCCCTCACTGTGCCCCTCCGCACGCCGTTATCCCCCCGTGGTTGCACACAGCCACCGTCCACGTAATACCTCTTCACCCCCACTGAATCAACTTCAGTGCGGAACCTCCACCACACCACCACCACAACCACTATGCTCGGATACCTCACCAGTCGCTGGCAGAGCGCCGGCGACTCCAAGAAGACCAGTCCCGGCTGGTACGACCGCAGCATCTCGCCCGTCCTGCTTGCCGTCGCGAAGAAGGCGTGCACCCACCCGATCCACACCATCGTGACCATTGCCTTCGTCGCCAGCTACTCGTACCTGGGCGTGCTGGACAAGGGACTGCTTGAGAGGGACTCGGAACTTGTTGCGGGCCGCGTCGACTTCCAGACGCTGCTGGCCGGCAGCAAGAACCTGAGAATCGGAGCGGAGACGTCGTGGCAGTGGGAGGCGCAAGAGGGCGCCGGCGGATTGCACAAAGATAAGCCCGCGCAGGAACTCGCCCTCGTCACCCTCGTCTTCCCGCAATCCAGCATCGTCCACTCGGCCCCCTCGCAGCATACCGTCTCCAGCAATGTCTCGGCCGACCTGCTCCCCAGCTCCTCGAGCTCCTTCTCCACTCTCTCCCACGACACCTCGCTCGCCTACTCCGTGGCCTTCTCCAAGGCCTCCGACTTTCTCTCCGCCATGCACGAGATCGCCGCGCCAGACGATGTCGTGGAGCGCCAGGGCTCCGACAAGGAAGGCACACGTGAGGAGAAGAAGTGGATGATGCGCGCCTCCAAGAACGGCAATGCGCCTGGTGGTGTGCGCAGCTGGGTCAACGAGTCGTGGACGTCGTTCCTGGATCTTCTCAAGAACGCCGACACAGGCGACATCATCATCATGGCGCTCGGCTACCTCGCCATGCACCTGACTTTCGTCTCGCTCTTCCTCGCCATGAGACGCCTCGGCTCCAATTTCTGGCTCGCGACCGCCGTACTCCTCCAGTCTGCCTTTGCCTTCCTCTTCGCTCTCGCAGTCACCCTCTACCTGGGCGTGCCCATCAACATGATCCTGCTCTCTGAGGGCCTGCCATTCCTGGTAGTCATCATAGGATTTGAGAAGCCGATTGTTCTGACCAAGGCTGTCCTGTCTGCCTCCCTCGATGCGCGCCGCTCAGCCGAGGAGAACAACCGTGGCGAGACGCTCACCATTCAGTCCGCCGTGCAGATCGCCATCAAGAGGACTGGATTCGAGATTGTGCGCGACTACTTCTTCGAGATCCTGATTCTGGTTGCTGGAGCCATGTCGGGCATCCAAGGCGGTCTCCGTCAGTTCTGCTTCCTCGGAGCCTGGATCTTGCTTTTCGATTCCCTGATGCTGTTGACCTTCTACACTGCCATCCTGACCATCAAGCTCGAGATCAATCGCATCAAACGTCACGTTGCTCTCCGCAGAGCGCTTGAGGACGATGGTGTGGACGGCAAGGTTGCCGAGAACGTCGCACGGAACAATGACTGGCCGAATGACAGGGATGTTCAATTGCGCAGCAGCTCTACTACCACTGTATTTGGCAAGAAGATTACTGTGCCCAAATTCAAGATCCTAATGGTCGCTGGCTTCGTCCTGGTCAACGTCCTGAACGTCGCCACTTTCCGGTTTGGTCTGACCCCAGGAAAGGCCGCCCGCGTCTCAGGCGTCGGGGCCACGCCGCCTCTGGACCCCTTCAAGGTTGCTGGCAGCGGACTGGACCACATCCGCGAGCAGGTCAAGAACACGGGAGCGTCTGCCCTTGTTACCGTTTTGATGCCCATCAAGTACGAGCTCAACTACCCCTCCGTACAC
This sequence comes from Phaeosphaeria sp. A1 3.1a, assembly GCA_003501895.1. Taxonomy (NCBI): domain Eukaryota; kingdom Fungi; phylum Ascomycota; class Dothideomycetes; order Pleosporales; family Phaeosphaeriaceae; genus Phaeosphaeria; species Phaeosphaeria sp. A1 3.1a. The sequence continues at coordinate 45,499 of QVXC01000139.1, forward strand.
TACGCCGAGCCGATTGTTTCCCAGACTGACTCAGCCTTTGGTGCCAACATCAGCACCCATATCGTGGACGGTGTCTTGAAGAGTCTCGAAGACCCGTTTCTCAGCAAATGGATCATTGCCGCGCTTGTCATGAGCGTTGTCCTCAACGGCTACCTCTTCAATGCTGCCCGATGGACCATCAAGGAACCTCACAAGCCGCTGGAGCCCCCATCGCCTTCAGAAGTACAAATGGGTGCCCCCTCCATGGCTGCCTCGCGCGTTCCCTCGATGCACATGCCTACACCGCCTCGCACACCTGGACCTGAAGACTCGAATGGACGTGCTCTCCAGCCATTGACCCAGATTGCTCCTCACCATCCTGCCACACCGCAATTTTTGCGCCCTGAAGTTCCTGCTGGACCCAGCGAGGAGCAACAGAAGCAGTCCAACCGCCCCATGGAATTCCTCGAGCAGAGGTTGAAAGAAAAGCAGGCGCCTTCGCTGACTGACGAGGAGCTGATTGAACTGTCTCTCAAGGGCAAGATCCCTGGTTATGCTCTGGAGAAGACTCTGGGTGACAAGACCCGTGCGGTCAAGATCCGACGAGGCCTGGTCTCCCGAACACATGCCACGAGGGAAACCTCAACACTCCTCGAACGCTCCCTGCTTCCATACAAAGACTATAACTACGATCTCGTACATGGCGCCTGCTGCGAGAATGTTGTTGGCTACCTGCCTCTCCCCCTCGGTGTTGCAGGACCCATTCTGATTGACGGACAAAACTACTTCCTACCCATGGCTACTACTGAAGGTGTGCTAGTCGCCTCCACTTCAAGAGGAGCCAAGGCTATCAACGCAGGTGGCGGTGCAGTAACAGTCGTGACTGGTGACGGCATGACCCGTGGACCTTGCATTGGTTTCGACAGCCTTGTTCGTGCCGGTGCAGCCAAGAACTGGCTCGACTCCGACGAAGGTCAGCGGACAATGAAGGACGCCTTCAACTCCACTTCTCGATTTGCCAGGTTGCGTTCGTTGAAGAGTGCCATAGCAGGCACTAACATCTATGTTCGTTTCCGAGCCACGACCGGTGACGCCATGGGCATGAACATGATCTCCAAGGGCGTCGAGCACGCACTCACCGTCATGGCCACCGAGTGCGGCTTTGACGACATGAAGGTTGTCACTGTGTCTGGCAACTACTGTACCGACAAGAAAGCCGCTGCCATCAACTGGATCGAAGGTCGTGGAAAGGGTGTGGTCGCTGAAGCCACTATCCCCGGCAAGATCGTGAACAGCGTCTTGAAGTGCGAAGTCGACGACCTCGTACAAATGAACATCTCTAAGAACCTGATCGGTTCCGCCATGGCTGGTGCAATGGGTGGCTTCAACGCCCACGCCGCCAACATTGTCGCCGCCATCTTCCTTGCCACGGGCCAAGATCCCGCACAAGTCGTCGAGTCAGCTAACTGCATCACCATCATGAACAAGTAAGTACTTTCACTCCGATCTAGCCACCTTCGTACTAACACACTTCCAGCGTAAATGGCAACCTCCAAATATCCGTCTCCATGCCCTCCATCGAAGTCGGCACCATTGGTGGCGGCACCATCCTTGAGCCCCAATCCGCCATGCTCGACCTCCTCGGCGTCCGTGGCGCACACCCAACCGCACCAGGTGACAATGCGCGCCAACTTGCTCGCGTCATTGCAGCAGGTGTGCTCGCCGGTGAACTCTCTCTCAACTCGGCGCTCTGCGCTGGCCATCTCGTCAAGGCACACATGGCGCACAACAGGAGTAACGTACCTAGCAGGGCACCAACTCCCGCGGCGCAAACGCCTGTACACGGGGCACAAACGCCAATCACAGGTGCAGGCGGGATGGTGCCGCTTACAAGTAGAGGCGAGGGTGTCGTACCCAAGCGCTGAGCGGAAGTTTGTGGAGTGTGGAAAGTAATATAGGTGGTTTTACATACATATTTGTTGTAGTCTTGATATCTTGCAGCGAGTAGACATGAGTATCGTTGAGCAAGTTAGACGTTTTAGAGTATTAATTCAAGCATGATATAGCTTAAATTCAAATCAAGTCAAAATCACCGTGTAGAAACACACTGATATCAGCACAGAGAGATAGATCACCTCGAAGACCTCCCAGTACGAAAACTTCCGCACCCATCATCGTCCGTCATGAATAACTAGCTTAAATTCGAATCAAGTCAAAATCACCGTGTAGAAACACACTGATATCAACACAGAGAGATAGATCATCTCGAAGACCTCCCGGTACGAAAACTTCTGCACCCATCGTCGTCCGTCATGCCTAGACTGACTGATTGCAGTGTAGACCGAGCGTACCATTTCTGCTCCGGAATTGAAATGCGAGATGGGTTGAGTTGAGATGTCTGGATATATACCAGTACTACAATACGTTCGTTACATCTCCACAAGACAGTGGGTCGTCAGCACGTTGACATCTCTGATTGCTTCTCAGATTGTTTCAATGCAATGAATGCATTTCTTCTGGCGTTAGGCTCCATTGCTCGGTACTCACTAGTCGAGAGTTTGCTGTGTCTGTTAATCAAGAATGCACATACCTTATGGCCCTTTTTAGCATGTAGAAGCGTAATCATTATCAACTTTGCGTAATTTCACAGGCAAATGAAACTTGGTTTCAGGACATTATATCATTCAGCAAACTACCAGACTTCCGCACAGATGCATCGCATTGCATACATGCTCGTCATCCTTCTAGTCCCCAAACCATATCAATCTTCTCCGCATCTTGCTTCGAGATGGACAAAACAAATACCGTGAGCTATGCCATGAGAGGGGAGGAAAGTGGGGGCTTGGTGACAGCCCATAGTAACAGATCAGACCGTGACGTGAGAAAGAGTCAATGGCCAAGAAACACTCCAGGGGAAATGACCGATCAAAAAGGAAAGAACGCCGTTGTCATCATGCTCATGGGCTGTCGAAAAACAACCTCTACCAGTCTTTTGCGAGATTCGATGATTGTCATATGCCGCCAGCAGAGATAGACTCCCTCAAAGCGCTAGGTTCCTTCTTTCCACGGCGACCAAGTAGTGTGGCACCCTCGAGGCTGAGTTCGAAAGCGCCCTTGTTCTTCACCTGGCGCTTGGCAGCAGCGGCAACTGCGGGAGAATGCTGACCATAGCCACGCTCCTGCTGTTTGGGCTGGGCCTGTTGTCGTGCTTGGGCTGCAGCTGACAGAGAAGTGTTGCGCATCTTCTGTTCCATGGCTGATACATCAGTTCCTTGTGACTTGGGCAGCTTGGCTGGTGGATGTTGCGATGATGCGTCATATGGTGCAGACTCGTTGGCATACTCGTCGTCATCCTCGTTCTCATCGAGAGCATTGAGCGAGTTGATGGCGTTGGCGCCACGGTAGCCTTGCTTGAAGTTCTTTCTTCGCTTGCCCTCCTCTTCCTGTCTATGCACGGCATAACTAACATCGAAGACCTCTCGCAGGTTGACGGCACCTGGCGAGCGGAAGTCCTGGCGTTTAGCTCCGGGCGACTCAAGATAGCTGAAGTCTGGCTGCATTCGCCTTTGTTCCCTGGCAGCAGGGGTCGCAAGTGGTGGCGCATCGTGAGCAGAGAATGTGGGCTCATCAGCTTCCCTTATCCATGGGTGGTCGAGGAACTGGTTGATATCGTAGCGCTTCTCAGGGTCCACTGTCAGCAGATGCGAGACCAGATCCTGGGCCGACTTGGAGATGTCGTCCCACCATGGCGACAGGAAGGTGTACTGTCCGCGTGCAACCTTTTCAGTCAATGTCTGGATCGACTCATCGTAGAATGGCGGGAAACCACAGAGCAGAGTGTACAGCACGCAGCCAAGCGCCCACATGTCGACACTCTTGGAGTAGCGCTCGTCTTTGACAATCTCGGGGGCGGTGTAGCCGACCGTGCCACAAGGCGTCATAGTTTGGCTATCCCAGATGACCTTGCTAAGACCAAAATCGGCAATCTTGATCAAACCGATACCTCCGGCACCCTGTCCCTTGACGAACTCACCCTCGTCGGCCTTGTCTTCATCGTCAGGACCTTTGGGCTTTGGATTCCGTGTCGGCACAAATGGGATGGGGTAGAATAGTAAGTTCTCAGGCTTGATGTCTCTGTCATATGACGTCAGTGGAAGTGGGCTTGGTAACGTGACTTGGGGGCACAAACCGGTGAACGACACCTGCTTCTTCGTGCAAGTATTGTAACGCCTTCGCGACCTGGATGATGGTGTGTCGTGACAGGTCCTCGGAAAAGTACGTCAGACGGACGATCTGGTGGAAGAGTTCACCACCGGGGCACAGCTCCAGGATGATGTAGTAGTACTGCTTCGCCTCGGAAAAGTCGACGAGCTTGACAATGTTGGGGTGATCTAGTTGGCGCATGATCTGTACTTCCTTGAGGATGTTCGCTCTCTGTGAAGCTTACGTCAGTGCCTTGCCCTTTCTAAGTACTAGGGGTAACGCTGATGCTGCTGGGGACGGGCAGTAGGTTGGGGAGCTCGCACCTCGGCTGCTTTTGGCGTCTTGAAGTCGGGATGCACATGCTTGTCCTACACCAGGCCTCATGTTGGTAACGCTCAAAAGAACCGATGCTGTCTCGTGTGATGCGGTGGATGGGATGACGACATAAAAAAGTGGGTAGGTGAGGGCAATACATGGGGGATACTGACTTGCTGTGAGTTCATCTCGAACTTGCGGACAACCTTGATGGCGACCTCGCCCCATTGTCCCTGCGAGTCGCGGGCGCGGTACACGTTGCTGAAGGCGCCGTCGCCCATCTTCTCGAGCAGAATCCAGCGCTCAAGGCCGGGGTAGCGGGGCATCTTGCCCTTGGCCTCGCGCTCTTCGGCGACGATGCGCTCGAGCACTGAAGGGTCTACACCCTTGCCCTGTGCTGCGGCCTGCTGCTTGTGCTTGTCGTGGGCTGCGCGTTCAGCTGCGGCACCGGCTTGGGCAGCAATGTTGCGGTTGTCGCCGCCGCCAGCGCCCACAGAGAAGTCGCCGTGGGGCACCGCGGCGTGATTCTGCTGCTTCTGGGCCATGATGGGCTCAGAGATGCCGTGGTGGACGGGGTCGGGGGCATGGTGTCGTTGCTGCTGCGACTGTGCGTGGACATTGGAGACGTTTGTGGTGGGCTCTGCGTTCTGGCGGGCCTGCTTGCCATGGCGCAGGAAGTTCTTAAAGTTCTGTATGGCGGCCATGTTTAGCTGCTGTCGTGTGCAAGAAAATGGAACAAAGTGTCAAGCCGCCGCGATGTGACGGCAGGCGGGGTATATGAGGCTCAACGCAGGGGAAGAGCAAAAGTGAAGGGTGCAAGTTAGAGGCCGCGTGCTACCAACTCTATGCGAGCGTCAAATAGTAGTGCGATCAACAACAAGTGGGCGGGAAGGGTCGTGGAGAGGGGTTGGAGGACGAGGACTGGTTGAAAAGAAGTCGGTCGTGCATGGATGGCGAGGCAGGAGCAAGAGCGAACAAGAGCAGGAGCGATGACGTTTGAGGCGGCCCGAGCGTTTATGACGATGGAGGGAGAGTGCGCTGCCATCATCACACCAACCTGGCCCTCAAGACGACAGCAGCCTCCCGCCCTCTGCATTCTTCTCCTGCATCATGGGGCCCGGCAGTGCATCGTGCAAACAGAAAAGAGGCTCTCTTACCTCAATCACAGGCGCCATGCGCCCGCGTCTAGTCTCGTCTTTGGAGTTGGAGAACTGCATGCTGTCCTCGCACACAGACACTGCAATCTCGATGAAATGTGTCTAATGCCCGTCTCAGCCAGCGCTGCAGCCGAGGGTTTGCGGCGGGGCGTCCCGTCAATTGCCTGTATTGGCACTATGACGCTGCTGTCGTCGTGATGTCGTTCAAGCACACGGAAGCCTCTCTGCTGCCCCTAGTCTTCTTGCAAGGGTCGTTCGGCTGCCCGCAGGTGAAGTACCAAAGTGATACTCGTGCAGGAGCTCGTATTCAGGCGTCGTCAGGCTCCGGTCTGTGGGCGGTTTGGATCTCCGTCGGGCGCTGCAGCGACAGGGCAGGTCTCGATATGCCCGGGTGCGGTCTCACAGGGGAATACTGTGGTACAGCGGGCAGGTACGGCGCTTGGTAAGAGGAGAAGATGTCTAGACAAGCAGGGCAAGTTTGCCAGCACCGCGTCTTAAAGCAACAAGCAGACCATGTCTCGTCTCTGGCAGCGGCGGCGACGCCTTGCACTAGGACGCCTACTCGCGCCAATACATCCAGCACTGGCGGCCACGCCGCGGGTCGTCCGGCATCCTCCCTCGCCAGCGCGGTGGGCTCTTGTGCGCGAGTTGACGGTGACGGGGCTCGCTAGGAGAGCGCCACCACGCACAGTTTGGGCCTTGGAAGCGCACGCAACAGGCGTCTAGCAGGCCCAATCGACGCCGCCAGCAGTAGGGCAGCACCCATGGAGCACGCCGCCACGGATATGAGATCAATTTCCCGCGCAGAGCCCACTCTACGCGGCCTGCACGCCTCGACGAAATTCTGATGCTCAGCGGTGCTAACGGACCCTGCATATGAGTTAGCGCTGCTGAATAACGTCACCGGAAAGACGAGCCTGGACGACGCGCACATCGTTGCCTCATCAGCTGCACTCTGAAACATATATTGACGTTTGCGACGCTTGCAGCAGCCTACCATGTCCACCCTACCCATGGCGCGCATCATGTCTGGAAAGCCACGAGACCGACTACTCGTCTCGGCGTGCGTCTTCATTGTGCGGTCGCTGTTGCGCAGCCTGAGCACTCCGGGCCCGTCATTCTTCATCATGCCGCATGCTTACCACATCCTTCCCTGCTCCACCCCGGTCCCGCCGTCATGAATCCAGCTGTGCCTCCGGGATCCGCGCGTCCGTCTCGGAGCGGAGGTACAGATTGGCGAGCGAGCCTCACGCGAAGTGGGGTGCTGATGTCGCTGTTCTTCAAGAGGGCTCTTCTCCACGCATGCATGCATGCAATTCTTCCAAGTTATTCATGGGTTTCCGAAGTCGTCGCATACACAGTATTGATCATTGATTTGGCCCAAAGAGTAACATTTCCTGCTGGTGTGCAATAGTGCCAAAGTGGCTGCTAACTCGTCGCTGGGTAACCCCACCCTTTCTTCAAGTCTGCTACCAATATCTTCTCTGCTCAGTCCCCAGCTTCTCTCATTCAGTCAGATGTTGCCATTCATTTCGCCCGTTTCCTTTCCCATGCAATCATCGGCAAGACTACATCTACCGCAATCCGTCTCTCCACCCTTGCTGTCGTTCCTTCGTCAACCACCCGTGCCATGATGAAGATAGCTTTGGACTGAGCGGTAAACTGCTCTTCTGTGATGTGCCCCAGTATCTTCTTCTCAATCAAAGTACAGTATTCGTGCCAGTTGTCGTCGCCGAGTGCTGCCTTCATACCCGTCAAGCCATAGGGAGAGCAGTCTGCGTATTTCGACCGCGGACGTGGAGGGTTCTTGTCGATCACAGCTGGACGACGTTGTGACCTTCTGGCAGTCGTCTCTGGGGGTGCTGGGCTGCTCGGCTCATCGACTTCGATGGAAGGGATGATCGCACTGTCGTCCACGTACTCGCCATCATCGTCATCGTCATCGCTATCGTCAAGTATGATGGGCCGGCCGCGCGCCGCTGCGGCGAGTCTGGCTCTGCTTGGTGTGATGGGAGACGCTGGCTGTGTCCGAAGCGATGATTGGCTCGGCTTGCGTGAGGTGAATTGGCCGGCTTGCAGCGCCTGCAAAGACTTGATACTGTTGTGATAACCATGCAGAGCAGCTCCTTGCGCTGGAGGTGTCCTGCTATTACCAGCGCGCTGCGTCGGAGTATCTCGCCGTTGTCGGTGCTCTAGCTTGGAAGCTCGCCTCTGCGCCGGATCTGCGCCGCCATCTGATCGTAGTTCTCCAGTGGTGCTCGCTACCGATTTACGCGGCGCCTTGCGGGCGTCGCTGTCGGGAGGCAAACGGCTGTGCATCTGTCCTGGCGGCATGGAAGGATGTCTGGGCGCGAAATTTGGCCACAGCACCTGCGTGGGGCGGAGCGGTGCGGGTGAAGGATAGGGCTGCACAGTCGGATCGATCGACTGGCCCCGGGACATACTCCAGTCTGGAGGCGGCATTCTCGCCATGTTGCTGTTGCCTCTGCCCAAATTTGTTGCTTCCAAATTGAACAAAGGCATATCGCGGACGGCGGCCGAGAAAGGGTGATCGGGAGGATAGTAACCGCGACTCGAAGGCGTGCCGTATGGCCCTTGTACCGGAAGGGGCATCGAAGGCGCTCTTGACATTGATGTCGCCATGTTCGGGTGGGCAGCATGTGGCAGCGCGGATGGCAGCATGTTGGGAGAGCTAAACTGAGCTTGCAGAGGCAGCGGTGGCTGCGGATGTTGCCGCTGTATATTGGTATCGATTGCCTGGCCTTGCGACATACTGGCGAGTTGAGCTGGGTTGATGGCGAGAGGAACGTGGACCGTAGCGATGTGAGCGTTGCGCCTGCCGTTGAGGTTGCTGGCCACGTGCCCTTCGCTTTCACCTCGACCCTACCACGAACCCCGCTTCACGCACTAGTACCAGCACCAGCGACACCACACACGCGCTAAGTCATGACACTACGCGAGATGGAAGATTCATGCTATAGCACCACTCTGCGACAATCATCAACCATCATGCGGCGGCACTTCAGCTTCAACAAAATCAACATGTACGAACATGGAATTACACAATGCTGTTCACGAGGTCTCTTAGTATGAGCTCGGCTGTTCGTCCATCGCATCTAATCTTTGACTCTATTTTCAATCGCTGCCAGAATCCTTCACCGGTACTACATTTTTACGCACCTTCTCCCTCTCCCTCACGCCCTTCCTCTTCGCCTGTCTGACCTCCGTGCGACTGTGCTGTGACACCGAGTATCTCAGCCAGCAAATCCATATCCGGCTCGTCGAAAATGACGTTACCCGACGGAATGAATCCTTGCTGCCCAGAAGCCATTTCCAAATCTTCAGGAACATGAGCTACCACCGCAGTCTGGTTCTCAGGCGGCACGACTCCCCAATCGAAGCTGTCCTGATGGGCGATAGGCAATCCAAAGCTCGTCATGTGCTGATACGGCTGTACTTCCATCCAATCATGACGAACTGCCTCTGAAGTTGAAAGCCACCACTCCATGGCCTCTGGCTGCATACACACCAGTGTCCAAATCCTCGCCACATGCGCCTCAAGCGCGATCTGGCACATGAATCGATTCGCAAAGGACTTCCATTGCGCCAGCAGAAAGCATACCCAGTGTAGCCGCTGATGGAACGTGAAAGTGAAGTCTTCCATCATGGGCGTCCGATGATTTCCAGGAAGCCAAAGCGGCGTCTTATGTTGTCCCTGCGAGTGGAGCCGGATCATTGTACATACAATACTTGCTGCGCCTGCTTCGAGATCTCTTCGGTCGCTCCAGTCGCCGCCAGGACGAAATTTGGCAAAGTCTTCTGGGGAAGTCGTCGCGTCTTTGACGTTTGAGAGGTTAATCAAGCTATTGTACACTTTCTTGATGCACTTTATCGAGTCTTCTGGTGTTCCCTCTTGAGGCAAGCCGTGGGTTATCGAGATGGGCATCCAGTCAGGTATACTGATATGGTTGAGGGCATCACGAGGGCGACGAAAGGACAAAGCGTCCTCTGGCTTCAGTGGTGGGAGAACAACCAGTGGACCAGTTCCAGGGTTCGCCGAGGGCACTTGACTCGCGGAGTGAATCTCGCTCGCGGACGGAAAGCTAGTCATCGCAGCAATCGAGTTTGATGCCACTCTCCCACTTGGTCCAGGTGCGTTCGCAAGAAAATCTGGCGCTGGGGATACATAGAGGCCGTCTTGGACTGGATAAGGAGACGAAGCAGCAGCTGCAAGAGCTGCAAATTGGGCAGCAAGTCCACTGGGTCGAGCCGCGTCGACCGGGTGAGGCGGACCATATGTCTGTCAAATAATTAGTCTCGTCTTTCATCCAACCATCACGACGAATACATACCACTGGAGCAACATTACGTGGATGCGGTACAGACGTTGCAGCCGGACTAGAAGTCTCGAAGACGTACGGACCATGAGACTGTTTCGCGTCAGTCATTGCTCTCAATCCCTCCACTTAAAAACCAGAGCGGTACTTACAATAGCACCAAAAGATCTGCCTTGCGCGCCTGCGCTTCCTACTCCTGGCTGAACAAAGCCTCCTTGCTGATACGCGCTGGCCGCTGAGCCCCCGACTCTCGCACTCGGAGCAGACATTGCAGCCGGACTTGAAGTGCTAAAGTACGGACCGAATGGCTGTTCAATATTAGCTTCCACTATACACGTCGTTGCGAAGAGAAATCTCTACTCACATCGATGGTCCCAAACGGTCCGCCTTGCGCGCTTGCGTTTCCGTTTCCTGGCCGAGAAACGCTGGATGTTGGCGCAGCGGGAGAATCCATTGCTCGGCGTTTGCCTTTGTCCGTGCTCTGGTTGCCGCTCATGATGTGGATGTTGGTGCTCGGGTTGAGCACGTTGGTGGAAGAGGGCGTTCTTGTGTGGAGGGAGGTATGTTGAAGGGTTGTTTATATAAGGTGGGGGGCATCTTGATAGGGAATAAGAGCGGAGTGAAAGAGTAGCGCATGGTGTGGTTGAGTTTGGTTGCGCCTCGCATCTTTCTGTTGTCAAAGTTTCACTCATCGAGCAGGGTCTCAAGATCTCCCACAGAACTGGGTTCAGGAGTGGGTGTGGTAGAGAGGGAAGGGGGATGAGGGTACCATAGATTTACACGTCTCATATTGAGTGTGGCGATGTATTGAGTGCTCTCTAGCGATTGTCTGAGATCATGACCGAGCAGCACGTGGAGAACAGCAAGCTCGAATAATGGTGGCATGCCATGTACACCATTCCTGACCGACGAGCTTGCCAGGTCAAAGTCAAGCTTCATGAGACCTACGGATCTGGCATGTCAAGCACGTTAGATGTTCCCGGATCTTCTGCTTGAGAATCGAGATATGTCTTGTATGTCTTATTGAACTGTGTAGGCCCCGAAGATCTTGTCAAGATTCCGCGTATATGCACCTACGGTAATCGTCGTACTTGGCCGTAGCGACACCATAAATGTACGATCTAGTATCAAGTTCCCGTCTCCTCGCCAGGATCCCTTGCACACTCTCCACCACTGGTATTTCTATCTTTCTCCTTCTCTCCTTGACCGGTGTTGCCCTCACGCTCGCCCCCACCAGCTTTTCCTTCCTGCTCCGCTCCTTCAACCTGCTCCTATTCCCTGCTCCCCTCCGCCACGGCATCTTCTCCCTGCTCATGTCCAGTCCCACTGCCGCCGTCACCATCATTTGGTGTAGCAAATAGAGCCTCGATATCATCAGCACTCAAGTCGATGTCGCCATGCTCGCCGTCATGTTCCTGGAAGAACCGCTCCCAGTCGGTCTCTGTCTCCTGGGCTGGGGCAACATCATCTGTCTCAGCCTCTTTACTGCTAGATGCTTGCTCCTGAGGTGACGACTCAGTTGCCTGAGGCTGTGGTGCAGCCTGGGCAGACGAGTCGTTGAGCTTGCGACGCTTGGCCTCATGCTCCAAGACCTTTTGCTGAGCACGAGCAGCCGCCGTCATCGCTGGAGATGAGTTTGGCAGAGAGGACGATGGCTGCATCTGCTGTTGTTGACGAGCCAGCATAATCCGCTGATTACGCTGCTGCACTTCTTGCTGCCACTCCTGGCGAAACTGCGCTTGTTCGATTGGTGTTGGGTGCTCCGCAGGGACATTCTCATAAGGCTGCGTATAATAGAACGCATTCTGCGACTCTGGTGATGATGCTTTCCATAGCTGCACGAAATATGGTTGGTCCATGAGCGTCGACCACGGGCGAGCTAGGTACTGCATCGTGAAGAATGATTGCATGACATGGTTTGCGCAGAACTTGAAGCGAGTAATCAGTGTGTGCATCATGTGGATGCGCTGAGCAAACGTCCACGCGCGATCTCGGTGATTGTTCGACAGTTGGAGACCAGTGAAGCGCCGAAGTGGAAGGCCGGTCACGCCGTGGTTGTGGATGTGTATGCAGGTATCGACGACTTCGTGGGCGATGGCTTCGATGCTTGCGGGATCTGCACCCCATACGCCGGAGCGGGCGTCGAAGCGGTGTTTGTCTTGGACGAAGTAATCCCCGTCATGGACTTTGCTAATGTCGACGAAGCCATTGTAGATCTTCCTCACGTAGGGTAGACGCTCGTCTTCGGTCTGCGGGACACCATGGCTCTTGGTGATGGGGCGCCAGTGGACTTGGTTGAGATACTGACGCGCTGCAGCCGAGTCTTGAAAGCGGCGTTGCGCGACTTCGAGGGGCGGCCCTTGTGTAGCAAGTGGAAGTGCTGGGGCTTGGTGGAATTGTGTTGCCAGGCCTGCGCGCGATGACGTGGGCTGGTTCGTTGAAGCTGAATTCTGAGCCGCGATCATTCGTGCTTCAGGAGCTATCTGCATGAAGTCCTTCCAGGGATTTCGGCGAGGCTGTGCTGCCAAGATGGGATCCTGAGCGAAGTCATTATCCGACTCTTGTTTTATTCGAGGAGTCGGCTGGCTCCGCTGATATCTACTGAGGCCTGAAGAACGAGCACCCTCTTGCACATGTTGAGCCGGAGCTGATACGCGACTCATCTCCAATTCACCTTGCGTTGAAGTGTCCAGTTTCTGGTCAAGTGTCGAGTTTCGCGGGGCGAGACGAAAGGATCGTGCAAAAGGAGCCCTGGATCCAGGAACGAAGGTGTCAAAAGGGCCGGGAGGGGAGCAGGAGGATGCATGATGTTGGGGTCGAATACCTGAGTGTTCGGTGCCACAAAGTTTGTCTGTTGCTGCTGCGGCTTGAAGCCCTTATTTGTCAACTCAAGAGCAATGAACAATAATTTGAGAGTCACATACACCGGAAGTGAGGTAGGACCGTGGATTGCCATCAGACCTATCAGAGGAGCTTTGTGGTACGGGTTGGGATGGATATGGTTAGTGGGTTTACTATGTAGACGATTGAAGGAAGGGGGAGGAACAAAGTTCTTTCACAGTCGCTTAGAATGAGTCAACGTATTTGAAGGGTAAATACGTACACGAGCTGGCATACCACCGCGGGGCACAGGCTGAGAAGATGCGGCAGGGCCAGTTAAGACTTCACGTTGCTGGAATGGCGGCGCCCCAATATGCATCGATAGATCCTGATGGCCGGCGGAGGTGTCGTCCCGAGTCATGTGCTGCTGAGATCTCGTCTGTCGTCCATGTGTCCTGCCTGGCGGACACGGCGTATCGGGGTCAACTGGGAGTGAACTTGACATTAGGTATCGTTTCTCGCTTGACATGCGGGTTGAGCTTCGCCGATATCGATCGTTTCGAAGACGGTAGCGGGGCGGCTTTATATCATGTCCGAGGGTAAGGGTATCGGGTCGCAGAGGTGAATGGCTGTACTTCATGATTTACGCGCGTTTGGTATTCTAGGGTCCAAGGTGACCAAGACATGGTCTTAGCGTATATATGTATATAAGGTAAAGATCCAGATCCAGGGTCCGATGTTCGATGAAGAACTTCTACTAGTGCATGACAACTGCAATTATGCAGTCACGGGTATCGCAAGTTGACTGTGGTCCTGCATTCTAATGTTCTTCCGAACGTCCAACTAGATATTGCGACAAGCTGCTCGTGACAGATGAGCGTGCGTTAACCATCATGGCTGGATTATGTGGGGTACCAGCCCGGGCTCACACCTTCAAGGTGAACGATCGGCCATCCAAAGGTCGTCCACTGAAGAGGCAGGGAGTGCGGAGCCAGATCCACAGACGATACACCAAAGCTATTCCGACCACGAGCTTTCAATGTACCCCACCGAATTGCCGAATAACGCAGATCAAAAAGGGTTTCGTGGGAATAAGAATCGAGGGAAAGAATGCAAAGGGAGCAGATATGAACTGGTGGCTCTTCACCAAAATTCCCAGACGCCCCCAGAGTGACCTATGATGACTTTTGACCACACCGGTTGGATTTAAAATGTGCTATCGTCATGCCTTGATCTCAACGGAAGGTCCCTTACTATCTTTGTCATCATGCGCCAGTACGAAGTATTGTCGGTGTTGTTCCTCGTGACGACCAGGTGGCTGCTCATAAGTGCGTAAATAGCTTTTGAGTACCGAGAGATATACCTACGCGTGGCGTAATAGCAACCACGTACGATCCGTTCAAACAACCTGTCATCGCATCGTGCGTTGACATACATGCGGTGTAATAGTAATACATGGTACGTTACTTAGCGTCAAGTGGGGAAATATTTCGCGGGCATGTTCCGAGTTAGCGCCTCCAGCAGTATGCCAAGAACGTCACTCACAGTACTGGACTTGGGTTTTGCACTTGGATGTAGCTGAAGCGTAACGGAAAAACCTAATGTAATTTCAATATGTGCGCCGTCGAGGTATCAAAAGAAAACCTCCCCGACGTCATGAAAAATCCGAGGCGTGCGGTATAGAGTGGCCACCGCAAAAGGGAAAGCGTGTTCCATGGCTGCTGCTGAGCTCAGCACACGCTGTCATCTCAGCCTTCGACCGCAGCAAAGATACAGAACAGCGACAATACAATACGGTGAGCTCCACCCCTTCCATACGCATACTAAGCACATGATCCGCTCCTTCACACCTGCCCAGCAGTATCTGAGATGCATGACGAGGCGCTGTAATAGATGCTACAATGCTCCGCAATGCTAACGATGGCAGCGACTGCAACCCACCATGGGCCGGCACGCCAATCCCGACATAAGGAGGGCTTTCGTAAGCTATTCCATGTCATGGTCACTCAAATATCTTGTACTGACCGCATTCTAGGCTGAATTCCAGGACCAGGACACGCCGTCGAAATGTAACAAGGTGCGCTGCCTCCACTGCGGCTTCGTGCGCGCGAAGAACACGACGCGCCAGATCGAGCATCTTCAAGATTGCCAGCCGTATCTCGCCTCGCCCGATGCGGCGGCGCACATGTCGCAGTTGCAGCAGCAGAATGGCGAGAGCATGGAGCCGACTATGCAGCCACCGAGCCAGATCCTCAACGGCCAAGCTCCGAATCCAAACCTCCAAGTCAACCGGCGTGGTCCCAATGCGAAGCGCGGACGGGATGGCAAGCTCATTGCGCCCAATGTCCCCATGCCACCACACCAAGCACCGAGCTTGACTGCCCATCTTCTCGCCACGTGCTCGCACCCCTTCACGCAAGCCACACAGCAGCCCTTCCTGTCGCACGCAGGCTGTGGCTCATTAGCTGCAGGGCCGCTGTCGCAATGGCTGGCTCAGGATGGACACTACGCTAGGGGCTACATACGCTTCGTGGGACAGCTGCTTGCCAAGATACGATTGCCGCAGACGCAGAACTCGCAGTTCCACCCCATGTATCGGACCATGGATCTGCTCATCTCCGCGCTCAACAACATGCGCCGCGAGATGCAATTCTTCGAGATCACAGCAACTAAGTTCGGTCTTGTGTTGGGCCAGGAAGGGCCTACCCCCATCACGAGAGCACTCCTCGATTTGTTCGTGAGCGCGAGCAGCACAAGCGCAAGTCTGTTGGAAGGCATGGTCGTTTTGTGGGGAGTGGAACATGTATGTCCATCTAGTACTCCAGCGCACATACACAAAGCTAACCAGTACAGTGCTATCGATCCGCATGGCAGTATGCCTCCTCTTTCAGCACCTCCATATCTACCCCATCCGCCGAATCTCACATTGTTGCGCTCCACCAGGCCCTGATACCCAACTGGACATCTCCCGCCTTCTCCAAATTCGTCGACGCAACTCGTGCACTGGTGGATGAGCTCGCCAACATCACCACTACACGCGACGGCAAAGAAGAAATGGTGCGCTGCGAGGAAATTTTCCGTCAAATATGCTGGCTTGAGGAGCGCTTCTGGCCAGACGTCGACGGCATGGGCGAAGAAGATGAGACCGCACAGTTGGGTCCGCAGGTTGGCCTAGGAAATGGCATGGACAATCGAACATACAACGGTCCCATGAACCAGAACATGAACGGCCCTATGAACAACAATGGTATGAACGGACTGCCTAACAACAGTGGCATGAATATGTCAGGCTCAATGAACGGCAATCATGTGAACGGGAACATGGGCAACGCACCGATGAACGGCGGCATGAATAACCCTCGAATGAATGGCAACGACGATGCATCGGCAACCGATAGCACCAGTACGTTCCAGATGGGGACACTGGCTCCAAGCTCGTAGGGGAGCCAGCCTAGCACATAGTCGCCGCAGAGGCACATGGATGAGCTCAACGACTTGATTGAGGAGACCACCCTGGCCGAAACAAGTCCTAGTCCATCGCCCTAAGAGCGCCTACGGACTGTTCACCTGTTTCTGGCGAGGTTGGCGCAGGGATCTTTGCCAGTTTTTGTGCATTCCTGGGAGTTGTCAGGCGTCAACTTGGTATGAGAGGTCTATGTGACGGCGTATCGGCAGGCATTAATATCCCATACTGGCGCTTTAGTTTCGGGATCTTTTCATGACAGCTTGTATTTTCTTCGCTAGGAAGCAGCGCTTCCTTGCTACTGTTTAGCTAGTCACCAATTTCCTTTCCAATGTTGGACGCTGCAATGTCCTCTTGAAGCCGCACACCTCTTTCTAATCCTCTTGGGTGTACCTAACGGACCAATACCCCGCCAATCCGGCACATTTATGCCAAGCTCATCTTGACCTTGACGTCGTGAGGCCACACGAACCACGGCTTGTGCAGCTCCCGCTCCCTGTCCGGGTCCTCGAGCTCAATCTACAGCACATGTCAGCCACATCCTTCCATCCCCATCTTCGCAACAACGACACGAGCGACTTGGAACTTACATCAAACCCCCCAAGAACCGTCGCAACAACCTTATACACCTCCACCAGCGCAAGCGGCTTGCCAATACAAATCTAATTCTTCCCATCAAACGCCATATCCGCCTCCCTCACCCCCTTCATCCGCTCCTCATATCCCGCCTCTGCCTCCTCATCGCCCCGCAACCACTGCTCCGGCCTGAATTCCGCAGGCTCCTCACCAAAGATCTCCTCCTTGTAGTGCACCACCCACGGATTTACGCCAACGATCGTACCTGGAGGCAATACATTGCCGTCGGACAAAGTGAGGCCCGTAGAGGGAACGACGCGCTCGAAGATGTGGCCGACGACGGAGTGCATGCGGAGGCGTTCTTTGATGCAGGCGTCGAGGTAGGGAGTAGCGGTGAGGAGGGAGGAGACGAGGAGGGAGTGCCTAGGACCTGTGTGGGGAGGAGGTTAGCTTGGGATGGGTATGGAATGGAGGAGTAGAAGATGACAGTGCGGAGAAGGAAGCAATGCAAGGGCTGATGGGATGGTGATATGAGAGGTAATTCAGTTATGCGAGAGGAGGACGCAGATTGATAGGTGGCGCTAGAGTGATGGAGGCGAATGGTGGTCGAGTATTGGGAGATTGGGAGCGAGACATGTACGTTGATGATCATGTATCCGATAACCTCGTTGTCAGTGACGAGATCGTGATTACCGCGCTTTGCCTCGAGGAACCAGTTGAGGAAATCTTTCTTCTCCTTGCTGCTCTGGGGATCTTCTTGCATGCGCTCCATGAAGCGCTCGATGCTGAAGCCGGCGGCGACGGAGAAGTCGTCGAACTTATAGAGTGAGCGTGGCCATCGCGGGTTCTTGCCGAGCCAGTGGTCGAGAGAGGGGACCTGGCCGACCTAAGGATGTCAATACTCTGCGATTGCTGGCAGTGAATGTGGTAATGGGTTTGGTAGACGCACTACAGACAAGTACCGCATCACACGCTCAGCTGTACCAAGCATGCCACCAATATCCCTAGCCTCCTCCATGAATCCAAACTGCTTGCTCCAAGTCATGTGACCGAGGAAGTCCCATGCAAAGTACCCGATCCAGTTAGCAATATCGCAAGTCTTGCCCTTGTTGGCGCCAGTGACGAAGCGGGACTAGAGTTGGGAGCACAGAGTGCAGAGATCGTGGTTCATGGTATCCTCAAGCTGGAGAGCGCTTTGGAGGCTGTATAGCTTTTGCACGGGTCGCACCATCTTGGAGTGGTGTTCGTTGCTGCGGGTGCTGAACATGTTCTGGATGATGTGACCATCTTGGAGAGCGTCGTTGATGCTATTTCATGATCAAGTGACAGTTACAACGGGGCGGGATGATGGCAAGGTTACCTGTAGTAGTCACTTTTGTAGTCACTTTTGATGAACATGCCGCGGATGTTCTGCCACGATAGTTAAATGCTTTTTCAAACGTTTTCCCGCATCACCCACCACCAACTTTAACATCATGTTACTTTCTGTAAGAGGTATACAACGGCCACAAGAGATCATTAAACACGATGATTGCAACACAAGCTTTTTCCGTGTTCATGACACCGCAGCGAACCAATCTGGATAGACTTTCCCCGTAACTTCCTCGTAACATCGGCCCTTCTTCCCCCACACTCCGCAGAACGACGACGGTCCACCCGCTGCGGGCGGTTCGTTCCCGTGTCTCCCACTCGCCTCACCCACTCTCTGTCATGCTACTCGTCGTTGAAGACTGCTAGCAGGCAGCTACGCTACTGGTTAGCTTGTTGGCTATGCTCACAGCCTTGCATGGGATTAGCCTTCAAAAAGGTGTCCAGCGAAAGGAGCAGATTCCCCTTGTCCTCCACGCAGGCAATGGCAATTTTTAAGTCCACTCCGTGGCCGTCTCAACAAGCTTTAGATCCCGCACATCTGTGTACAGACCCGACAAGACGATTTCTGAGATCGATATCTGAATCGCATGTGAGAAAGTGCTCCTCAGCCCGTGCAGGCCTCAACATGCGTCAATTCTAGATCGCTTTGCAACATGGCGTCCCTGTTCACATTGTCAGTAGTGGGGCCCAAGAGAAAACCCGATGGCTTGATCGAGATCATGTTGCAACCCGCAAGCTATGCTTGCCTTCAGCATCGTTTGTAAGGACGATCAAGTGAGAGAGAGGCTTTTGGGTATTACTAAGGGCACGCTCACGTCAAAGCACACACTAGATCAAAACTTCCACTCACCTTGGGGTCTAAGCCCTTCTTCACTATATTACCTCTGAACCTCGAGTCGTTGCTAGAAGCAGCTGTGAAAGCAGAGCCTGTTGGTATTACACCGAGTCTGCCGCTTCGCTGCCACTGACACACTTGTCACGCAAGGAAACCTCGCTAAATCCGCCATTGCACAGTCGATCTTGCAACACATAGTTCTCCGGAACTTTGACAGCAGCAAGCTAGATATTTCCCGAAAATCTTACCTACCGCACTGAAGCGTGATGAAGATGGGAGGACCAGCCAACTACGCAAACATCCTCAATGGTGTTATGTGGTTTCAAGTAGCATCCGCCACTATTCTCATCGCGTTACGGGTATACACCAGGCACTACATCGTACGAAACATCGGTTGGGACGATATCCTCATGATAGTGAATCTGGTAAGCCTCACTTCCATTGTGTATTGCTGGGAAACGTTATCGATAGATCTCTCTGAATGATCAAGACTAACCAAGTCGCAGGCCGCCTTCATAGGGTACGTTGGCTGTATCTCTGTCGGCATCGCCCATGGCGTGGGCAAAAAGACTGCGGACATCGTACTCTTAGAGCTGGACTATTCTAAGGCGATCATGTGGGAAGCAATCGGTCGAGGCTTCTGTACCATGAGCATTGCTGCTTCCAAAGGCTCCGTTGCGATCTTCCTGCTGCGCATCGTCTTGAAAGGCTGGCACATTGTGCTATTATGGTTCTGCATAATAAGCACTACTGCGCTTTGCATCGTCACAAAGACGTTACTCTTCGTGCAGTGTAAGCCCAGCACCTTTCTCTGGGACCACACAATCGAGGGTGGATACTGTTGGCTTAACTACACACAAGTTGGCTTCTTCATGGGAGCGTGGTCCGCAGCGATGGATTTCGTACTTGCTATTCTTCGTAAGTGAAGCTCTCATACGCACGTATCGCAATACTGACCTGTTACAGCTTGGCATATCATCATGGGACTCAACATGAAGCGCAAAGAGAAGATCACCATCGCATGTGGACTCTCGCTGGGCGTCTTTGCCGGAGCTTGCTCGGTGGTCCGTACAATCGAGCTGCAATCACTCTCACCGACGGAGAATTACGTATACAGTACCTCGAGAATGCTTCTCTGCTCATCTTCCGAGATCTGTCTCACGATCATCTGTGCCTGCATACCGGTCCTTCGGCCTCTGTATGCTCGCCTCAAATATGGATCGCGAGGCGAGTCTTCCAGCAAGAACTCATACCCACTCAACGATTACTCCAAGTCCAAGACCAGTCGAAGACTTGCGGACATCCAATCAGGGAGCAAGATATACATGGGCCCAGGAAGAAGCATATTGCAGACAACGGTCAGGATGGGCAGGGATACTGCGAGCGAGGAGACAATCCTGCATGGCGTGAACAACAACGCGTGGGATAGCGAGGCTGGGATCAAGAGAACACGGGACATTATGGTCACCACGACGATCGAGACTAAGAATGACCGACGCTGAACGGCATGACCACAAAGTGGCGATAGATTTATGTCCCCTGGTCTGATCAAAGTCTCCAGTGACCAAAGTACGCAACGTGATCAATAATCTTATACACAGTGGAGAGAAGAGGCTACTCAATCGAGTTGCTATCCTACTTGGCATGGTCACGGAGCTTCTGAACCCTAAAAGCTGTGGTCATCATAAGGGATATGGTGTCAGTACGATGTGCTTAGGTGCGTCACATCGCCTTTTCGACCGAACCCCAGTACCATCAGCTTGCTTTTTCAGCAATCTCAAACGCACGAAAAGGGTCCAACAAGATCATGTCGCGCCAATCAAGCTTTATTCTCCGAAAGCCTCGGCTGAGAACGCTCTCAATCCGGCTACGGGGCCAGTATTGGATGCATCCATCTTCGAGAACACCTTAGAGCAATTAATTAACTGACCTGAAACACATGGTATGCATCGGAAGGTCTATGGTCTCATGCCAATCAGTAAACGTGCCTGCATGAAATATATTGCGCGTTCCGTGTTCAGCCTGATTGATTGATCTGCCGGCATGGAACTTGGATCCTGCGAACCGAATTCTCCTCCCGCCACTCTAAGAATCGGTCTTGATCATGAAACACAAAGAAAAGTTTTGGATGTTGCGCGTATTCGGTCGTCTAACAAAGCGCATTGCTTGAAAAAGCAAGAGTCCATCCTGACAGCTCATAGACCTCCGGTCTGACGTTTTGCAAGCCTCCAGGACTCCGCATTTCAGCAAAAGCAACATCTAGCTCTTCCATATTCCGGCTGAACGCACCTACCACATCGAGAAATGAACAGCGTATATCCCAGCTACATAATTGCACACTTATTGTTGTGCACAGACGTACCATGCGTTGTGGTCTCAGGTTGACACATCCGATTGGAACGAATATGAGGCTACACAGCCAGCATGTGGTTCTTCCACCGTTGTCACCGTTGTCAAAAGATACTTTTTATTATTCTTGAACCCACGACCCGCAGAACAGGTAACGGCAGCTCGTGGCGCTTTTATCCTTTTGCTCAGGCGAGATGGTGTCTTCAGGTCTGCATATATGTTGTTGCGTCGCTTCGCTTCGCTTGGGGTTCGCTAGATCGTGTGGATTGTGAATCATGTGAAGAGATGGAGAATACAACGAATCCGAGCCTCATACCATCTTTCCCGTCAGATGCTGCTCAGCACCAGGCTCACGCGTTCGCCGGCGCCACCATCGCCCTCCATGCGGTCGCTTTCATCGCCTTCGCTGGGCGGATGTGGTCTCGATCGACTCCAGTCTTTCAGATGTACTTGGACGATTGTATTTGCATCGTTGCATATGTAGGTGGAGATGAATCCAAGGGGAATGAGGATTCTCAGCTCACGAGACTTCGTGTAGATACTCGTCGTCATAAGCACCATCTTGCTACTCATGACAGTCCCGTATGTCTTCGGTAGCGATCCCCAAGCATTCTTCCTCGACGATGCACAACTGTCTTTCAAATATGCTATTGTCGCACAACCACTCTGGGCTTGGTCGATGGCGGCGATCAAGGTATCGTTCGCGCTCACGCTCCTCCGCATCGAGCAAACTATCAGCTGGCGCCGGTTCTTGTGGGTTATGATCGCACTGCAGATCGTAGTCGCAATCTACAACACAATCGGCATACTATTACAGTGCATACCAATCTACAAGGCATGGGACCTCGTTGGAGCAGTACCTGGATCATGCTGGAGCAAAGGTGCAATATCGGCAAGTGCGGTCGTCGTCGCTGTCTTCAACGTTATCACCGATTTCGTTTTCGCCGCATTACCCATCAACTTTCTCCGAAAGATACAACGTCCGATGCGCGAGCGAATCATCGTTGGGGTGCTCATGGGTTTTGGGGTCTTCGCAGGCGTGGCGTCCATTGTCAAGATCACAGCTGCTGCGCAGTTTGGCCGTTCAGGAGATATGATTCTTGAAAGCCTCAACATCGGCATGTGGTCCGTGATCGAAGAGCTGATCGGGTTCATCGTCATCTGCGTCCCAAGTCTGCGTGCGCCCGTCCAGCGAGCGGTTCAGTCGGCCAGCACGCTAACGAACCGGATGCGGCAATTTGGTCAGACGCGCGGTTATGGAAGACATTGGGACCCCAATGAATTGGTGAAAGAAAGCGACCGGAGTAGGAGTCGCTTGTCGATCATTATGGAACGCGGCAACGATCTGGGACTCAAGTTGGGAAGCCTGCGAACGGAGCGATCGGACAAGAACGTCTCCTGGGACAGCTCAGTGCGGCGGCCTTGTGAGATCTGGTGTACGAAGGAGGTTATGGTCGATCACGATCGACTGAGTAGAATGCCATCGAGTGAGTGGCCTGAGGGCGGACCGGACGCTGTCTGGATGAATAATGACTTTTCTTTGCGCGATGTCGAGGCGGGCCGCGCGCTCTAATGAGGACAACATTCACAGACGCGGCAGCGTATAGATCTCTTTTCTCATATCACGAATGATATCAGTAATGACAATTGCCCCATCCATTTGCTTACCTGAACAAAAACCATACTGTCTTTATTTGAGAGCTTATCTGCTTCCCCCCACTCACGATGTTAGAAAGAGCGCTGTTTTCCGCACCACATACAATTCGGCGAGTGTTCTCACACGTCGCTGAAGCAGCCCATGGCAAGTAGTAATAGAGCTTGGCTTCACATGTGGGGGGAGCCGCTGAGCAGTCCGGATCAGTGAGCGCAACGGAGCCGAAGATTTTCCGCTCAGGTCATCAATTTTCTATAACTTACGCATTCGTTCCTGAATGTAATGCATGAACAATCTAAGTCTACATTTCCTAATTTGGTCATATAGCCTTTGCCAATACCTGACTGCTCCACTCCTATCAAGGCCAAGACATCGCTTCGAAGCAATTTCTCCGCAAATCTGCAAGACATGTCCAGGATCTTCCGGAAACGACCCGGATGATCAGCCGAGCTAGGGCACTTTCCACCATGGACAAACCGGTGTGGGGTCTTTGCCGGAAACAATGCTTCTTTTGAGGAGACAACGGTTATATCCGACCGTTGAAGATGTTTTCCGTGCAGGGGATATCATCTTCATGATTCGCTCTACACGCCGAGATAACGCCGCCTGAATAAGTGGCGAGAGAGCGATGCGAAGGAGGTGTGTGATCGCGCTTTGGGTTTGTAGCCTAAACTAGCAGGATGGCCGTGTATTCATGGGGGTCTCTTGATATGTTCTTGCAACCATATGTTACTCGGATCCCAAGTGACGTCGACTTACTGGAAGAGGTAGTTCGTGGTCGGACGTCGAACCGAAACAGAGGGAAACATATGCATACTGCTTGCTCGGCATCACGCTGCAGGAATATGGTGGCAGGATGTCTTGCAGAGAGGAATTGTGTATAAAAGATCGCTCCGCTGCATTGTTATGAGATACCTCACCTGCTCCATCACCAGCTTCAAATCGCAAACATGCAGATCACTCTTCTTACCCTTGCCGCTCTCCTCGCACCAGCTCTGTAAGTACTAAATCCCGAGAGAGGATTCATCTATCATTCTAACAATTAGTTCATAGGGCTGCCCCAGCACCACAGCAAGGCCCGTGAGTAATCCAACACCATGTTATCCACACGCCACCCAGGCTCACATACCGAACAGCGCCGCCTGGTTCCCTGATGTCTGGTCCTGCCGTTGCAACAACGCAGCTCAAGGCAAAGCCATCGTCCAGCCCATCTGCAGCAGCATTCAAGGTCAAGATTTGACCCTCAGCCCACCAGACCCAACTCTGGGTAGCAACGTTTGGGTAAGCACCTTTTTCTAACGGGGGTACTCCAACAACACACTAACATGACGACATAGTGCTCGAAGATCTCGCTCAAGTCTGCGCAGAGGGAGAACAGGATGTCTGGGGACTTCACCAACGCAGCCTGCGCACAGCAGTTCGGTGCTGGCTTCGTAGCAGAGTGCAAGGTCACGGGCTATACGGTGTGCTTTGGTGAGGAGGAGTGTCAGTAGAGGCTTCAGATACTACGACCGCGTTGGCTATTACGGGATCAACGATGTCGCATAATGTAATCATGTAATGGAAACTTGTCCGAGACCTCGCTTGACGTTCCTCATCCTTGAAGAGACATGCTTTCTCGATCCAACGTCTCTTTATCATCGATAAAGACTTCTTTCGCGGCGCCCAGTAGTGACTATGACTTTATCGCAGGAGTCTTCTTCCTGTGACCCTGGTCCCTTTAAGAGCTGCTTGGCTTCGCTCCATATGCATTGCAGTCCAGTTACCTCGAATTGAGACAGGAAGGTGCTACAGTCGCACATAAGTGCTATTCAATCCGTCTACCAAGTGTAGGGGTTCAGACGCAAGCCGCTGCTTCACCGTTCCCGCCAGCTTGATCTTCCAGCACCACTGGAAAGGGAGTTCTTGCATTTGTTGTAGGCTCTGGTACCGTACCCGCAACGATCGACGTCACCGCAATGTGCTAAGGCTTGCACGTTTGCCTAGTAACCACTAAACTGCTAGCGACATGTCACACATGCGAACACCAGGCAGCGTGTGTCCCTCGTGTAATGGCGAAATTCTAGAACGTTACGTCATATAGACTGATCGATTTGCACGGCTTGGACCCGGACAAAGGCTAACCACTTAGTTCGAAATTCTTTTCACTTCTGGGTTGACACGATCGTTTCCCACACACCCTGCCTAAGAACCGAGCATCACTTCGACTATGTGTTGCATCTGTGTACTTGCTTTGAACCCATCATGATACCTCACTGGTTGCGGTAGACTGCACGTCTTTGACGTTTGACAGGCCGTTCGTACATCAGCATGCATAGCCTCTTACTCGTCACTCAGAGAGGGCATGCCGGCACGCATACGATTGGGTCCATCAACCCTCCCTACGTATCATGGCAAAGAACTTATTGTAGAGCTGCGTGTGCTCCGGCACCGCCACTAGTGCAACTTACCCAGCTATTTGAGGCTTCTTCTTTTGCCGACCAACAAATGTCCAGCATGGCGCCCAACAAAAGAATGAGTTGGAACATTGTCGACTGTTATGATCTTATGTTTCAGGTACTTAAGGGACTATGAATCTGTCGTCTGCACCACCAAGCATACCTCTATCTGCTCGCGATTGAGACAAATCTCCAACAAGTTTTACTGCTGATAATAACACATCTGCCTTACTACCAGTATATCGACCAAAAACCCTACATCTACGAGAATTCCCGCGCCAGAGTGGACATGTGCAGAGACATTCTGATTCACTGGCAATTGTGTGGCCACACCCAGTACATTTATGGCACGTTCGGGAACCATCTCTATCACGACCTCATGCGAGTCAATGATCCTTCCTATCTGAACCGGCCTGGTGTTCCGTACCAGCAATCGAGGTACTGTCGCGGTCAGATGCGACACGAGACACGCCATGGATGGTGCCCGCCATGCAGATCGGGCCAGCTGATAAACCATGGATGGAGCTATCGTGGGGAGCTTGGACAGAGATCGAGATATTATTAAAGTTACGAAGTGAGAAAGGAACCAGAGACGGAAACGAGTGGGCATTGAGCGGACCGGTCTCCTAATCCGTTGATCACGATGCCCGTTGACCTTTCCGGAACGTGATGGCAAGGCATTGGGTGTGTAACGAATGGTTGTTTAGCAAAACATGTTGTCTACTATCATCACCTGCACGGAGAACAGGAAAGGGATACTGTACTCGAGTGGGTGTTAGCGCACACATCTGTATTGACGGAGAGGGAAAGGGAACGTAGTCATTGATTCCAACATATATGGCTTATCAAGGTTACTTCCGCATTAGTCTCGTCCTAAGCGTTGTTCGAAGTCGTTCCGTGACCACTACCATGCGCCTTTTCCCCAAATTTGTCCTCCCTTTCCCCTGCCAAAAAGGCCGTGCTCTTGCATCATGTACCAGCAAGCAATGATTGCCTTCATTGTCAAGCTTTTGCCATATTCCACAGTCCACAACTCAGTCATCTATTTCACCTTCTTTGCTACCTCCTGTACGTCTCTCTCCCCAACCTGACTCAACAAGCTCGCCAAAGTGATTGCTCCCGTCAATGTCAACCACACGTTTCCCCATACTCCGATCGCCATACTCGTATTATAATGGGAATCCAATTTGTAATGCTGGTACGCTCCAATGCCCGTCGTTACATGATGAAAGACCGTGGCAGCTACCACAGCCTTCGCATATGGCAATGCGCCGCTGGCTTTCGAGGTGCCAGCTGCAGGAACGGCGTTGGTGAAGCTGATGAGGATCAAGGCGAGAGTGACGAGACACCACCCGTCGTTGCGCACATTGTAGAGCTCGAGGTCGTTAGGCGCGAGATTGGCTTGCGAAGGGGGACGGAACCAGCCGACGACCATGACGGGGTCGTAGCAGCGACACAAGCCTCGGAGGCCGTACCAGAAGGCAGTACCGTAGGCATAGGCGTGGAAGATCTGGTGAAGTTGGTCAGATGGCGGGGAATTGAATTTGGAAGTTGAGAGTAGCATACGGTAGAGTTCAAGGTAGGCATCTTGTGAGTGTCGATTAGACTAATTCCGAGCCAGAACACAAAGTAAGTACTCTCGGAATTGTACTTTAATCTTCAACAGTTTGAAGCTTCAATGGTCAAGGTCAAATGCGATACGATGGGGCGCGAATGCACCCTTTAAACCATACTTCTTATTTGCTTTCCGTGTCTACGTAATTGCGTAAACAAGGTACCTGCATTGGGCTTACGCACACACGTCATCATGAAGGCTGCACCAGCTTCTTTGGTGTTGCGGGGACCTGGAATGGTTGGGACATGCAGGGAGCTATGGCCAGCACGGATCTGAGATCCGATCGCGGGGTGGATCGATCGGTGATTGAGGTCCAACCAGGGGTTGGAACATCTTAAACCTTTTCGATGACAGCACAGTCCACATGTTGTCTAGCTTGTTTCAAGTAAGAAATGTCTTTGGCTTGATGGAAGTCGAGCATTGCAATCATGGCGAAGATCAGTCGCGACTCAGCTGAAAAGTTTCTTGTGTTGCTACGTCATGTGGCTTCATGAGTACCCGAAGTATCGTGTAAGCATGTGAAAACGCTCGAAGAGGTTTGTTGGTTTGGAAGAAGGATCATAAGGCATTGCACCGCAGTCACAGGTACTGTCCCGAGCACAATGATCACATCTTCGCTTCTCCAACCTTGCTCATCACGAAAGCTCCCCAACCTTCCGCAAACACGGTCCCCTGCCCATCTTCGATCCATCCACGCGTCTCGATCCACCGGCCTTTCTCTCTCACAACCTTTGCCCTGACAAGCAAAACGCATGGTGTGGTAATTGCCTTCTTATACTTGACATTCAAGTCAGAAGTTGCACACGTATGCTCATAAACATACGATATGAGTACACCCATGACTTGATCCAGCAGTGTCGCAGTAACCCCACCGTGCAAGCGTCTGATACCACCGTCGACCTCTTTCCCCAAAGACACGAGTATGATCGCCTCCGGGGCCCCTGTGTCATCTACATCGAATATAATCTCCTCTTTAGCCTTCTGTCGGCGCGCCTCGTCATCGACATTTTTTGACTCTGTCTCGTGGAGTGGGGCATTGCCCGTGAACACTTCTTCGCCCGGTTCTCTCTTCCGGCCTTTACCGGGCTTGTATAGCGACAGGAACGCGCGTATCGCAGTATCGGTAAAGAGAGTTCGCGTGAAGAAGGTATTGGAGACACCTTCGCGGTTGCCATGTACGTGTCGTTTCGAGATATGCGTGACCGTGGGGTCGGAGAGGAGCGCATTACACCATTCGTGGGCAGTGAAGTCTTCGAGATGTTCGACCTTTCTCGAGGTATCGTTGGAGATCATCGAGGATGTCTTGAAGTTGAGGACGGGCTATCAAAGGAACGAACTATGCCCGAAGCAAAGTCCGCAATAAAAACATCGAAGAAACGTGTGTATGCTATAGCCATTGCTGTTAGTGTGGATTGACGGGTAGCCGACTCCATTCTGGCGACGTATGAGGGGTATGTATATGTTCCGAGGTTCGACGGTTCGGTGTGAGATGGGACGAGCAAATACGCCCGGAGATAAGGGGCAAGATAGGCCCGGACATAAGCGAACGCGCGAATTCGCGACGTGTCACGCTCAACCTAACCCTTCACACAAAGTACTTCTTTATTATCTCGCAGACTTACTGCTCAGACTCCCAGTAGTGAAGCAAGAAGCTCTACGAGTTCTCCACTATTCATCTATTGCAAAAGAGCCAGTGTGCCGAAGTTATTTTCAGCGTTTTGCGACCAGCAGACAGCTTGCCACAAACCAATTACGCGGGCCGATTGTGTGCTCTGCCGCCTAAGCCATGCGTGTGCAAGTAGTCGCCACCTGTTCCATTTGTGCTTTGTTCACGAGGGCAGTTCACCGACTTGAGTTCCAGTGAATCCGTTGCCGAAAACAGACAAGAACCATGCTAGGGTATCTGGTCTACTGTGCAGGTACAACAACAAACCACGCCCGACAGTGCGGCGGAGCGGGGCGAAGTTGGGGCAGTGCATTGCAAAATCTCCGGCGCCGCCGGAAGGTACCCCATCATATCATACGATCAGCGATGGATCTTATGAAGATGAAGCCTTGAAGCGATATGAGCATCTTCTCTGCCCAAGCAAACTTGCAACAACTTCTCTGTTATTGAGAACTAAAGTACTGAAGGCTCTCAATGTTATGGTGCTGGCAGCATCTCGCTGTTCGTATCAAAGCACTAAAAGTAGCAGCGCAGAGGTAATGAGCTCTGAGCCCCTGACATACGCCCCAGGGAGCCTCTAGTATCTACTTGCTTAAGGCATTACACAATACGCGAATCCGCCCCCTCGGTAGCCGGGTAAACAACACTCCACTGCTCTGGCTGGGCGTTTTCTTACTTCGTACTGTTGACAAAGCTTCATGAGCACGTCACAATTCCGCCTCGTGTGTTTACCAAGCGATATTCTTTGGCAAATTTGCTGACACCTGAACTATTCTCGGGTCACCTTGGCAGCTTGCCAAAGAACTAGACGTTTCAAAGAACATGATTCAATGCCACCGAATAATGAAAATTGTGTGTGAAGCGCGACATGAGGAAGTACATAAATACACTACTGGCCTCATCGATTCTAGAAATATCAAGCTCAGAAGCGATTCATATCTCGATTTCACCTATTCGAAAGACATATCAAGGCTCTTCTCCAAACTGAGTCTTCACTCAATCAATCATTATGCATCACAATGCGCTTTTCTTCCTCAGCCTTGCAATTCCATCATTGATTGCGGCACAAAAGGATGGACAGGCTTACTGTGACATCTGGAAGAAAGCCCCCAACAAGGACGCCTGCGCAGACATCAAGAACAATGGCGTAAAAGACAGCGAATACTACAAAAGGACTGAGTGGTGGAGCGGCAATTGCAGAGTTGAAGTCTCGACCGACGTGGATACAGGAAGCGGCTCCTCTATCAAAGGCGATGTTGTCAAAAGAGCTATTCAAAACGTCCTCGATACCTGCGACTCGGGCTTCCAATACGTTGGGGGTGTCCGCGTTGAGGTCAATCTTTGCATGGTTGGTAACGGAAACATCATGAACGAATGCAAGGGGCCATTGCAGAAGGTCAGCGGCTTTACAAAACGCAGCGCGTCCAACACTCGATCCAATAGACGCCATCTCACCGACATAAGTTCCGTTCAATCTGCGAACCCTGACAACGTTTTTCCACGCGCCACCGAGCCATACAAAGGCATCATTTGTGGCGGTGGACCCGGATCTACTTTTGTCGACGCCTGCAAAGAAACTGCGGAGGCAGTAAAGAACATGGGGCACATTGACCTCCCATTCATCTATGACAAGGCCGACTGCCAACTCCAGGTTTGGCCTACTACCCGCAACAAGAAGTCAACCGAGACAAGTCATATCTCTTATTCGATGACGGAAGATGTGGATCTGTGCGCCGATGCAAAGAAATTGACCGTTGGGTTTATTCAAAACTATCTTGGGTACGATTACCACTTCTTCTTCGGACAGCCCTGTGGTGTGTTGAAATCTGGACGCGCTGGAAGCTGTTTCCCGGGCGGCAAGTAGGAAGAGTATGGCTTCGTGCTGGGTCGAATGATCTTGAGTATCGTACTAGCGCTGAGGAGAGGCCTTTTTGGTTGCACTTCTTGTCTTTCCTTTCATCACCTAAGTAGACTGTATCACTAATTGTCTTTACTATTGTTAACGTAAAGCACCAGCGAGGCGGCCACACCAGCGAGCCGGCCACTTTTTCTTGGCACTGCGAATATCATGTACAATCAACTGAATTACTCAACACTATGAACTGATCCTTCGTACGATGCACTTGCATCAGATTCAGAATCTTCTGCTGTATCTTTTTGGCACGTACGGACGTTGTGCCCAGTCTTGCCGCAGTTGCCACAGCGCCGTTGACCTGGTTAGGCTTGTTCTTGACCACCACTACTACGCGCCTTCTTTGCTGTCGTACGACTACTAGAAGCACTCTCAGCTACTGCTAATGCGCCTGCACCAAACTCTATTGTACCAACTGTCTGGATTCGCTTCCTTTTGCGCCCTCTGCGCTTTGTCAACTCTGCTATCTGCTCTTCAAGCTCAGGTACACGTGCCTTTATAAGCACGTTTTCGTGAAGCATCTCCTTAGCTCCTTTAACAAGCTTTAAGAAGCTTTCTTGTGCACTTGTTGGTGATCGTACGAAGGAGTCCCTTACAAGCTTTGATTGCGAGCTGA